>OV651820.1:14838592-15133592 GCA_927349885.1 Psylliodes chrysocephalus | reverse complement strand
TCAGGTATTCTTTGACAACTCTCTATAAAAATTGTTCTCCAAATAACCCTCATAAAGGACAAAAGGTGCAAAATGAAGTTGTTGGAAAAATTAATAACTACGAAAATTTTATTTAAAAAAATTGTAAAAATGTTTTAATTTTAAAAAAAATTCAAACGTCTAAATTATTGTTGATTAAAAATTTATTTCGATTTTTAAAAAATAATCCTTTCTAAAATTGTAGGTTACTTATTTAATAAATTAAAACGTAGCATCTGTAAGAAAATATTTGAAAACTTTTTAATCACCCTGTATATTATTGCGTTAGGTCATTTGTTAACGAAATTACAAAAATTAATTTAAAATTTGACGTTAAATATTTTACAGGTATATACCTAATTACCTACAATGTGTCGAATTAAATTGGCTACATACAGGGTGTCCCAATAGTGTGTGGAAGTTCGATATATCCTATATTATAGAAAATATCGAACAATGTTATTTACAAAAGTTGTAGATAATATTAATCTACACATTTCAAAATTATTTTCGATTATACAGAGTGATCCATAACTTCAGAATTGATCAAACCTGTTTTTTTAAATGGACCACCCTGTATTTAATTATAAATTTGAATTCTCCTGACTTTGCCCTTCAAGAAAATACCAACATGTATGAGGTTATACTGGGTATTTTGGAAGTTTAAACCATTTTTATATGAAAATCGTACTAGGTTCAACCCTCTGTATATTTCAAAAGAAACAATCGAACATCAAAATTTTTGATGAATTATTTTTAATGATAGTCTACATTTCAAAGAATATATTATTTTTTTTCTAGCGCAACAAACGTGTACATGAGTTTCTCCATTTTTTTAAATGTAACACCCTGTATTTCATATCACTACTAAAAAGTACTCTAATTATACGTTCGTTTGAGTTAAATATTGCCTATCCCTAAACACAACAGTTTAGTGAGATTCTTAGATGAAATGTTAAAAAGGGTTAATTATAACTAAATACACAGTGTAATTTGATTTAAACTCCTGTTAAAATATACTGTTTAATCAGTTTATATTTTTAAGGTACCTAGCTACAATTTATTATCAACTGAATTTACTTTCTATACTTTTAAGGTTAGGTTCACCCTGTATTTCATATCTCTACTAAAAGTACTTTAATTATACGTTCGTTTATCCCTATCCCTAAACACAACAGTTTAGAAGATATTTTACATAGGTTTGATCAATTCTGAAGTTATGGACCACTCTGTATAATCGAAAATAATTTTGAAATGTGCAGATTAATATCTACAACTTTTGTAAATAACATTGTTTGATATTTTCTATAATATAAGATATATCGAACTTTCACACACTATTGGAACACCCTGTATATAGTAGGATGGCGCAAAAAAAACGACTATTTTTTTTTAATTTTGAACGAAAATATGTTAATTTATCATGTTTTAAGACCCTCTCCAAAGGGTAGCTCAAAATTAGTCAAAATTCGATTTTTTCTTCAAATTGTTTTGCTTGTGACGGTAGAATTTTGTACCCCAAAAAAGAAAAAGTCCTCAAGCTTTGAAAAGTCGCAAGGACCATTTGTTTCAAGAAATGATTGTAGGTCATCCATTTTAAATTAGTTGGGATCTCTAATATGTGTAATACATAAAACGCAAAACATAAATGCAAAACAATAAAAATTAGCATGATATTTATCGCTTAATGTTAACGTTTTCGCGCATTTCGCTCAAAATTTTAAAAACAAAAAGCCAGGTTAAAAAAGCACCTTCCTAATGTAGTGTTTGGAGCCGCACAAAAAAGCTTGGAGGGCCGCACATAAAAGCTTGGAGGGCCGCAGATTGAGTATAGCTGATCTAAATTGAGGGAAAAAATTCTAATCATCAAGTTAATACATCTGGAACAATTGTTTATTTTCCTAATAATTTAAGGACCTCATTGCAGACCTTATTTACTAACTCTAAAGAACCCTTCAGAAATACTTGGTTATTCTCATATATTTTTCGGGTATTCCCTGGATATACTCAGTTATTCTCCCAGTATTCCAGGTATTTTCTCTGGGTATTCCCGGAAATTCTCAGGTATTCTGTATATTAGGAATTCTTGTGTACACATTTTTTGAAAGTGTTTACCCCTCGGATTCTGATGACTGTCGTAGCTACGTATCGCAGTGGTCTAATTGGTAGAGGCGCTGAGGCCTTCCCTCGAAAGATATAGGTTAGATCTCTATAGTCGGGAATCTTATTTTTCTTTATTTCTTGGCTTTTCAATTCTTCTTTGATTTGTTTTTACTTTGGGCATATGTGAATAAATTCCTTAATTTCGTAGTGGGAATCGAGGTTGTTATTTTCACATTTACAATGGGTGTCAAACCATATTTTCTCTCCTTTCTTTAAAGAAAATACGGGCCTTTCACTGGGAGAAGGACACATTTTAACTGTAGATGGCAGCCACCGAGGTGCTTCCAAATAACTTATACTTAATGGTCCTTTCGCCCTTTATAACAGAAATACAGAATGTTTTATTGTTTTCTTGACTCATAAGTTACGAACCACCTTGTATATCTATTTGAATTTTATTTACGTATTCTTCATAACTTACCGAATTTACTAAGGTGTAAAAAAACGAAATCCTGGCATGTATTTACAAAAAAATTAATAAATTCGTCCATCCTTAAAACTGTTAAATATGCAGGAAAACAAATCTTATGAGTGACGTTAAAATAAAACATTTATTGACAAATCACAATAGTTAGTATATATCACATATAGATAAAGTATGTAAAGGATGGACACTGGATTACATACAGGCATATGAACAACAAAAACAACATCCTATATATTTGAATTTTAATGTTTATTTTTCATATTTGAAAATATCACAAAAATTTAAATCCATTATGTGCTTTTTATTTTTGCGTAAATGATGTTACTACTCAAATTTCAAGTCCAGATTGTTATTTTTTAATAATATTATTAATTGACCTTTTTTTATTTACGTTATGAATGGATATTGATTATTTATTATCTGTCAATGATATATAGGCGTGTAACTTTGAAAGAAATTAGAATTGATATGCAATTTTTGTTTTTTTTTACTTGAAAAGAATTGTACTTTATGCTCTTAAAATTTGAACATAACGATACGGGACACCTTGTATACAGAGCGTACTGAAATGGACAGGGACTAAAAAAGGGCACGATTTTTTTTTTATTTTCACCGTTTCGAAAAAATGTTATTCTTCATAAAAGTTTTTGCTTGTTTCAAAACTTATAATAATCCAAAGAGAAGTTGAATATTACTTTGCTTTAGTGAAATAATGACAAAAATGTAAAAAAATATTGTATTTTAAAAACAATAAATTTTAAAGTACTTATGTTGAACCGAAAATTCTAAAAATCAACAGGGTTCTAAGTTAGAAAAAATTTCACTAAACCAAATAGATGCAACTTCTATTTGGATTCTTATTATTTTTTAAATAAAAACTAACATTTTTTCAAAAAGGTAAAAATAAACAAGTTTTTCCTCATCTTTTTAAATTCATCGGGTATACCCTGTATACCCTGTATACCCTGTACTCGTACTCGTTACTCGTCAGCCGTAGGACTAAGAAGTACTTAGTACTCTAATATGTATAGTACTGGAAAAAATTGAGTACTGAGTCTTATCTGGATGAAAGTACTCATTATTACCAAAAACTCGAGTACTGCTCAGTCCTGCCGACAGGCACTGTATGTTGCTTACTTTACAAATATGTTGCGCTAGACAGAGTGATTGGTACATCTGCATGCTGAAGCAACAAGTATTAAAAATAATTTTAAAAAACTGACTTAAAAATAGTGTAGATGCCATCACCACATCTTAACCAAATTTATATGGGACCACCCTTGAGGTAACCCCTTACTAACAAAAAAAAAATCATATAAATCGGACAAGGTAGTAAAGATTTATCGATAAACATACATAAAAAATGAAGAGTTTGAGGATTTTCTCATGGACTTAAGTATTATATTTTGACCAAATTTATATGGGATGACCCCCGAAGTATCATTGAAATCGGACACCGTGTTATAGAATTATCTCTGAACATACATAAATATTACGACGAATTGAGAACCTCCTCCTTTTTTGAAGTCGGTTAAAACACATTTAGCTTATCTATGAACAGAATACAAAACGAAAAAGTATGCTATTCCATTCAACTGAACGAATATATTTTATATCCATTCTTGGTAGTGAGAACACTGCAAAAAAATGAAATCCACCAATCACAGTTCATATTTTGGACACCCAACTACTATTATGTTTAAAATAAGAGACAATTCTGTCAAACTAATTGTCAGTATATTTTTTGGTTATTGAGTTATTTTTGTGTAGAATCGATATATAATAGCATATTTATTTTTATTTGGTCATTTTGAAAAAAATTAAATTTTAATCAAACTATATGAAACTAATTTAATTACGAGTATTAAAACTAAAATTCTAAAAGTAGTCATGGAGGTGAGGGTGTCTGCTTTTTTTTCATGTTTATTTTATTATATAAATTAGTAAAATTTATAAATTATTCTAAAATTAGTTATTTTGTCTTAATAATCCAAAAAAAATTAAATTTGTAGTTTTTCGGTAGTGGGTCGCAGAAAAATATACTGTTCAACTAGAGTGGATTGTCCATATCCACTCTTGTTGCATAAACTACTATTGTTTTGTCCGATTGATATTAAATATTACTTTTAGTGACACTTCTCAATCATAGAAGTAAAACTTTTACTGCCTAGACATTAAAAATTTACTTTTTTTCTTTTCACTTTTGAAATATTGCTTTGCATAGGCATCCGGCCAAAAAAGTTACTCTAACAAATTAAATACAAAGTCACTATATGTGTATAAGAATTGAAGGTATATAGTTATAAAAACAACGATTAGAATAAATATTAAAAATGCGTGAGTTGTATGAGTTGTATGTTATACTTATAAAAGGTTTTTATTTTAATTCCATTTAATTCACACACTGTATAAACAATCAATAAAAAATTATGTTTCACACGGCAGAAAAACAGATTTACTGCCCGGCAGCAACCCCCTACTTTTAAATTACAATTATAGTCAAGTAACACATCATTTAAAAGGTAATTTTATGACAAATTCTTAAATATGACTATTCATTGCGTTACTTTTAATTTTAGCGCCCTCTAGCGTGTTAAAAAACTGTTACGTATTGTAAAGTATGACACTTCATTTATATTTTATTAGTAATTTAATACACAATATAACAAAACATAATTTAATGGAACATGAAATTAAATAATTAAAAAATCGTGCAAATCTTTAACGTTAAGAAATATAAACTTTAATCGCAATCAACATTAAATCACTAAGAAAATTAGTTTTCAAATGAAGTGTTACATTTTACAATATGTAGAAGTTTTTTATCCTGCAAGAGGGCGCTAAAATCAAAGGCAGCGCAATTAATATTCATATTGTTGAATTCCCCATAAAATTACCTTACAAATGATTTGTTACTTGACATATTAAAAACCTATTTAAAAAAATAGGGGATTGCTGCTGGGCTCCAAGGGATTATATTTCTGGGTACACATTTTTTATGAAAATTCGTCCACTTATAAAATAAAATTCTGAAAAATCCTTTGTTCCTGATTTTATGGAGAGTCAAATAATCGTTGGTACACCCTGTACACAGATATAATAATAATACTGATGGGTGGGTGGCTCAGTGGTAGAGTCTCTGCTTGTGGATTCAAGGGTCTCAGGTTCGAATCCCACCGTTGGCCGAATTTTTTAATTTAATTTAATTATTTAAACTCACTGTTGGGTACTAATTAACAGTGCTGTTCCTAAAGTGGCGCCGGGAAACAGTAACAAAGCCTACACAGAACACGAGGCGAAATAACCTTAGTAGTTGAAGCCGATGTCACACAAAAAAAATACTGATATTTAATTGTGAAAGAAGAAAAATTATCTTGGAACGAAACTGTATTTCTGCCATCCACTTCTAAATAAATAAAAAAAGGTCCTCAAGCCAGGTCCCACCCTTTTGTGGCGATAGTACTGCTTTTTTTTATTATGACTATTATTTTCTTCGCGGAGCACACTTTGAGTAACACTGGTTTAGAAGATACTCAGGCCCGGGTTCGCCACAACTGGCTATGAAAAGTACAAGCTGAGGACATTTTTTTTGATACTGTTCCTATGAGAAATGTCCACCCTATATATATGTTGGTATTCCATTTCATCTACAAAAAATACATGTTAGTAATAATTTGGAAAATATGAATTTATATAAAGTGGGACAAAATATTGGTAATTATTTCCGGTAAGATCAAATTAGGTACACACTTCTTATAGGTCATTAGAAAAGTGACATAAATTATTATTTTCTTATTTTTTTTTAAATTATAATTAAAATTACTACCTATCTGTATTTCCTCCGGAAAGAACATCTATTAATTTTATTAGTATAATGATAATGAATTATGGATATCACTTCTTAACCATTTCCTAATTACACAACAATTACGAGTAGATACCAATATAGTTTAGTTAATTTTACGTTAATAATATCCCATTTTCTTTTAATTTAGATGAATTCAGTCAAATAAAATCTTTCATCTCAATTAAATATGTATTTATTTAAAATAATATATTTTGGTATGGAGACAAATTCAAAATAAATTATATATGTTAATGAGGTCTATTCTGTAACAATTCCTTTATATTTAACGGCCTTTAAAAATATTTTCTTCTTTACTTCTGTCATTATTTAAACGGATCTTTAAAATACATTAGAGGACTATCTTAAAGAAATCTTTTTAAATAATGACAGAAGTAAATTAACGAATACGAACATATTTTTAAAGGTCGCCAAATATTTTTAAAGGCCGTTAAATATAAAGGAATTGTTACAGAATAGACCCCAATATCTAAAAATGTTACCGGCACAGTTTTGAAAATTTTAAAAATTATTTTCTGATTAAAAAATTTTCTTTTTATATTGTTCCTAAATGTCCCAAGTGTATTTTTTTGTTTAAAGGTAATAATTTAAATAGAGTATAAATACATTAATGTTATTCATTACATTTTATCTGTTGTGAAAATATGAAGGTTATATACACACATAATATATTCGATTAGATTTCAAATCACAAGTTGCAGACCCTGTATAAAAAATAATATGTAAAACACTTTTAAATTTAAAAAGAATCAAAACAGGTAAAAATAGCAACGCGCCATCTTCAGTGCTTTTCTTCAATAATTAATATAAATATACAGGGTGTAAGTATATTCCACCGACAACGCTCTACCACAGCATTGTTTCTTATGCCGTGGCTCTACTTTATAGTCTATTTTTATGTATGAGAGAGTAATAAAACAGCATTTCTAATGCAAAACTTAGTATGGTCATTTTAAATATTTTTACAGAATAATCTAAATATTTCCTAAAATTGTAATAAATGTACCTGAGCTATTACAAGTTTTGGGTCTTTTATTGGTCCTTTATAAACATAAGCTATACAGAACAATAGAAAAAGGTTTGGACAGGCCAAAAGCCCTGTGTATTAAAGATTACATAGCCGTATCTTAAGATTATATTCAATAAGTACCTATTTGCCAATTTTGTTTTATTTTAATTCCAAGAATTTCTTACAGTAATCGAATTATAAGTAGATAAATACCTTCCCAACAAATTTCACCGAAAATGCGATTATAGGTTTTCCATTTAGTAAGGAGGTCCAAGTTGTGTATTCTTGACAGTTTACTAAATGTCGTTTAGTTGCAACTTGCAGGGTGCAGTGTGAATTCTAGTGTGATCATGGAAAATTTGGAAGGGCCGCGTAAACGACAAAAAATCGGTCCTCTAACAGTTAATTAAAAAACATTAATATTTAATTGTTTTAAATCATTTACAGACAAACATTTATGTAAAAGTGTTGATGACACAGTGGAATTAGTTAGTAGTATGCTTGGTGTTGGGAAATATACGATTTACATAGTTGTTAAAGAAGAGAAATGTGGCGAGTTTCAAACAGCACGTAAAGCTCCAGGAAAACCAAAATTTCAATTAGAAAATCTTTTGAAAGAAAGACTTCGAAGGAAAGTGCATGCGTTCTTCTTTAGAAAAGAATTTCCGACAGTAGACAAAGTTCTTGCCACGGTTCGAGATGATAAGGATTACCCTGAAATGAGTCGAAGCACACTATGGAAACTTTTAAAAGAAATAGGTTTTCTATGGAAAAAGCATTCCAGAAAGTCTATTTTAATAGAAAGAAGCGATATTGTAGTATGGAGAAGAAATTACCTAAGGACTATAAAAGAAATGAGAAACCAAAGAAGAAATATATTTTATTTAGATGAAACATGGATCAACGAGGGACATAAACCAAATAAATTTTGGCAAGATGAAACTGTTACAAGTCGAAGACAGGTTTTTTTAAATAATTTATCTACTGGTTTAAATCCACCATCAGGAAAGGGGCGCAGACTAATAATAGTACACATCGGTAGTTCAAACGGTTCTGTTAAAGGTGGTTTATTGACTTTTGAATCTACTCGTACCGGTGACTACCATGAGGACATGAATTCTGATGTCTTTAAAGAGTGGTTCGAACAAATTATAGATCTTCCTTAAAACTGTATAATAGTAATGGATAATGCAAGTTATCACTCGAGACTTATAGAAAAAATGCCCACAACCAAGTGGTTAAAAAAAGATTTACAGAACTGGCTAAATTCAAAGAATATTAAGTTCCATCCCGGTTCTGTGAGAAAAGAACTGTATCATTTGTGTTCCCTTCATAAAGAGAAATTCAAAATATATGAAGTTGATGAAATTGCAAAAAATCGTGGGATGACGGTGGTTAGATCACCACCATATCATTGCGAAGTAAACCCGATTGAACTGATATGGGCACACATAAAGGGAGAAGTTTCAAGAAAAAATAATTCTTTTAAAATGAGTGATGTTAAACAGTTGTTTTTGGAGGCTGTAAATAATGTGAAGCCTGAAAACTGGTAAAAGGCAGTAAATCATACGATTAAAGGAGAAGAGAAAATGTGGAAGTTGGACAATATTACTGATGAAATGATCGAGCCACTCATTGTAAATATTGGTTGCGACAGTTCATCTTCTGATTTCGATTCTGATTTGGATTTGTAGGTAAGACTTAGTTTTTATATTAAAATTATTATTTATGAACGTAACGTTGTTTAAAAGTCAAAGTTTAAACCCTTATACCTACATAACCCATTTGACACAATGTTCTTAACATACCTCGTGGAAAAATAAAACATTTTAGAAAAAATTGCACTTTTTTACCTTCAGCTGTTTATAAGTTATAAGCAGGTTAATTAGTTGAAAATATAAGTGTATACTCGAGGAATAACTTCAAAAACTATTTTAACTGTAAAAGAAGTGGTACGCCTATGGATTACGAAAGCTTTATTATTTTAATACTCTCTCATACATAAAAATAGACTATAGAGAGCTCTTGTTAATTGACGCCCTTAAAAGGCTTATAGTTACCGAGATACAGGGTGTTAAAAGTTTGAAATCAAAATTCAAAATTAGCCATATATCAAAAACTCCTCTTAATATTGTCTTCAAATTTGGTGATCAATGTGCTCTTTGAGAAAATAATATTTTGTGATAAATAAACTATTGAAAAATTTAACCAGTGGCGCACTCTCAGAGTTAGTAGCAACTTTTCCCTTCCTTTTCCACCCCATATTTTTTTGAAAACATTAGGTTCTCTTCATGATTCTAAATAGTTATAGGAAAGAATGTTGGCAAAATAAGCCATAAATATCTTTCTTACATTATTACATAAAATGCAATTATGAAGACTAGAGATAATGCAATAAAACATAACAAATTAGACAACCTGTAATGCTACTTTCTTTAATTTCTTAACATGAGATTATACAGACGAAATCTTGATTAAGTACCCACTTACATAAAACGGATATTAAACTAAACTTAGTATAAACATCTACATATTATATTCCAGTGTCGGTGCGCTGTTTCAGAGATTACAAATGAGGGGGGACCAAAAACAAACTAATTAATAGACATAATAGCGAGTTTTCCTGCTAGTATTATAGATCTTTCCAAATAGTGTTACAGATGGGCGGAGAATTCTCTCGGACAATTTGAAAAGATTCAAAGAATTTGGCGTAAAATAAAAGTTATCAGATAATTTCCGAAGAATATAAATTATATCAAAAGTTCAATTTTCTCAAGATATTTCGGCAATTCAAGCGTCTTTAACTAATAGGACTTGCATTGAAAGGTTGATAGGTGACTGATGAATTTTCCCTTTTATATAAAAAAAGGAGGGCAGTTATTGAAGTGATCGGAGAATTTGGTTATCTGTCAGCTTCTAAGACTAAAGATCTGGACAGAGATTCTTATGTGCGTACTCAACACGTAACGAATTGAATAGAGAGCGACATTACATACTAACCGCATTCTGTGGAACGAAGATAGTCGTCTCAACATGTGCCGTATTGAAAGATAAGAATCCCAATGCTGTTTCCAAATCAGTTGCCCAAACGGCGTCATCGTACGAGATTAACGTTTTATCGAAGTGTTGTTCTGAACTATTCTTGTTTGGCACTCGCGAAATCGTTATGGCAGATTTAAATAAACAAAGAGTTTGTTTGAAATTTTACATCCTGCTTGAAAAATCGGCATAGAAAGCATACGAAATGCTTTAACAGGCTCTCAAGAAGAATTATATGAGCCGTAAACAAGTTTTTGAGTGGTTTGGGCGCTTTAAACGTGGTAAGATGAGTGATGACGATCATGCTCGTTCTGAGATAGACGAATCCATTTAAAAAATCCGCAAAAAATTATCAACGAGGATCATCGTTTCACGATTTTCGAAATTTTAGAACAGGCAGGAGTGAGTTGTAGTTCGTGCGAGAGGATTTGTTTATGAGCATGATCGATCTTCAACACTTATCACGTTTAACACTTTAAACTCCATGTGTATAAAAATTATAAAAATATCGCTTTTTCGCTTAATCCGTGTGTATAAATTTTAATTATAAGAGAGTCTTGTTTTCAAATGGACTAAGTACAGTTGTAACTACCGGGAATCCTAATGGACCACCGCTTGCTACCAAATATAACAACCAACTTGTCTAAAGACCATTTGTAACCACTGTTAGGTCTTTAGCTACTGTTGTTAATATACTATTAAGGGATTGAGGCAGCACTGTCACCAGCCAAAGGGTCCTGGAGTCCAGAAGGAACATCCATTCACCAGTGGCAAATAAAAATTAAAAAATTAAATTAAAAGAACAAAACTTATCCCTTAATAGCATAGTCGAGCGGTTCTTGGCAACTAGTTTTAGACTCTTCTAGTCCAGAGGGAATAGAAACGCCGAGGCTTCTCAAATGCTCGGAATATTTTACTGGTTTTGGAAAAGGGAGAAGAGATTAATAATAAGTATTAAAACATTAACAAATGTATATTTAAAATAAGTACAAAATGAACTAATAGTTTCAAGAATAAAAAAAATTATATATAGGGAATAAAGCACTACTTGATAATATATCCAAATTTTTAATAAAAAAAAACTTATGATTTATGACAACTAGATAAATTTCCTATTGAATTATATTTTGGACTTATTAACAACTAAAATTAGCACTGGAAACTTTAATTATATAATAATATATTATGTAAGATAAATGTAGTACGCGGGACGAATATGTAAAAATTGACATTTATATGTAAATCAATTAATCATCTCAAACAAAAAATTTTAAAAATAATTTAGAAACATTTACCCATAGTTCACAAATCGCCGAACAAAAACTTAATTTTACACATTACTTTGTTTCGGGACGTAGGGTCCCGAAACAAGAGTTTTGGACTTCAGTCCTCACTCGAGTCTCTTTTTTTCTGTCTAGTCTCTCTATATAAACCCAAAATTTTCGTAACAGTTTTATTTTTAAAAATGTCAACGCTCTACCTCGAATTCTCCAATTCAATGTAAGCAATTGACTAGAAATTGACTAGAATAATAACTTAATTGTTAATTTTTTGCAATATGTACGTGTGTTTTATTTTGAATGTTAATTTAAAACATTCTTTATATTTTCTAATAATAATGCCAAATATTACACAGTTAACGTGGATTTGACTAGACTGTCTGATTCCCAAGGGTTCTGGTAATCAATTTTGTGTTTTATTTTGAATGTTAATTTAAAACATTCTTTATATTTTCTAATAATAATGCCAATTATTACACAGTTAACGTAGATTTGACTAGACTGTCTGATTCCCAAGGGTTTTGGTAATCAATTTTGTTTCTTGCATCGGAAAAATACATAATATAATGGGAACGCTGTAACCAAACACGTGACCATTGTCAAATTGACCAAAAAAGTGTTCGAGTTATTTCGACAAAACTGCGGATATGGGCTTGGGGTTTAAAGCGCCCAAATCAATCGAAAGCTTATGTACGGCTCATTCTTCATTTCAAGCACTGGTTGCGATTTTTTAAGCAGGTACATTTCAAACACACCCTCTGTTCCCTTAAATCTGTTATTACAATTATTTCACAACGAGAGCAGTGGAGAACAACAACACTACTATCAAAAGTTAAAATAATAAATTTTTCTGACATGAATATGATTTAAAGGTATCAATCAATACTGCGGTGCATTAGTAATGAAGTAAAAAATATACGAAACAAAATAAATTATGTTTCCATCAGAAAATATGCCGAAGACAAGGCAGTTATAGCTGATGCGAGTATAATAAATATCATGTCAGGAATTTCTAATGAATATTGACAAAGTTGCCATATGCAAATTCACTAGAAAAGATGATTCATAAAGAATAGATAATATTCTACCCACAGTTTCTGTAACGGAAAATAATAATTTTTGCCTGATAAGTAGGGGTCAAATTATAATACTTTTTGAGGTATAGGGTTTAAAGTTATAAATATAATTCAGTTATGTTGTTATATTTCAATTATTTTTGCAAACATAATCATTAAAGACAATACAATTTGATTTTTAACCTGAGAAAATCGACTAAGTTATCATTTTAGTTCTATCGCATAGAGAGCGCTACATAAAACATCTTGAATTAACATAATCCGTCATAATATTTAATCCCAAGTTATTAGGCAAAACAATTATATTTACTGCAGGTAAAAGATTAACCATTTCTAATGAATCGCCATTTACATCAGCCACAGAAAAATATCGTGTTATCCGTATACCCTCCAAAATCTCTTCCGAGCATTCTTTATACATTCCATTAATTCCTATTATTTCAGGATTTAACTTCAAAATTTGCAACACCTCAAAAGTCTACCAATAATTGAATAAGGCCTGTTCTCTTCTGGTAAAGTAAAACACAATTTATTAACAAAAACAATTGTTTATAATTTTTGAAAATATTCTCCATAATTTTACAGCCGCGAAAACCGTTCCTGAAAACATTTTCTCCAATCTTTTGGCCGTAAAACATTCGCGGAAAGAAGAAGAAGTCATTAGGTGCTAGATCTAGTCTATATGGCGAACGTTCTCTGTTTTGGGTATTCAAATACGCATTTGTTCGAGCAGCAGCGTGAGCTCGAGCGTTATCTTGATGTAAGATGATCTCCTTCGTCTTGGACGTTTTTCGCGAATCTTTTGGATAACCTGAGGCAAACAAACTGTAGTGTACCATTCTGAATTAACAGTACGCCTATCCTCCGGTGCTACAGTGAAAACATGGCCAATCATTCCAAGAAAGGTGGCGATCATTTTTTTATTTCGACTTTTTTCACCGAACTTCTTCAAAGACTCAAACTGACGATTATTGCATTATTTCGGGATCAGAGGCTCATCACCTGTGATGATGTTGTACACCAAATTGGAAGATACACGGTCAAAGCGATCTGATGTAGATCTACACGATATCTAACACTGTTTTCTTTTTGAGCTAAAGTCAAGTTGTGGGGTATCCACCGAGATTGAACCTTAAAATTTTTGTGTAAAATAGTGTTAATTGCTTGAACCCACGGCACTTAGGCCTCACTTGGCCCATCATGCATCTTCCTTAGTTGATAGGCACCTCCTAGTTCGTGAGCCAGTCTACAGATATATAGTTGACAACGCCAAGAAGTATTTCTGTAATATCGGCCGGTGTTAGCCAATTCTCACCGAATACAAATCTACTAATAAATGAGATAATCGGGCCATCATAAAGGATATAATAGATGGTATCTCTTCTTGTTCGCACCTCCTGCAGAGTGCGGAGTCTGACAGCCCAATGCAATGAAGATGCTTCCGTACTTGGCAATGTCTAGTCAGAATGCCTGTGATCAAGCGCAGATTCTGTCTAGACATAGTCAACTATGTGTTTGCTATATTGTTTGTTGTTTTATTCCATCTTTTCTTGAATTTCACAAGGGAATGATCTTTAATTAGGTTTATCACTACCGATATTGTTACTTTGCTATGTAACTTACAATCAGGTATATTTGACAACTGTCACTAACTTAACTTGTAAACAACTAGATTGAAATGTCAGATAAAATTTGTTGCAAAAATATAATCGCCTACTAGATAGGCTCAGCTGAAAGAGAACAACCCTCAATATGGTGAGTTGCACAAATTATAAAAGTAATTTTAAAAAACCGACTTCAAAATTGTGCAGATGCCAACACCACATCTTGACCAAATTTATAGGGGACTACCTCTGAGGTACCCCCTTAGTAACAAAAAAATAATAATCGAAATCGCATAAAGAATTATCGCTGAACATACATAAAAAAAATATTACGACGAATTGATAGTCGGTTAAT
The DNA here is from genome assembly GCA_927349885.1 of Psylliodes chrysocephalus. NCBI lineage: Eukaryota > Metazoa > Arthropoda > Insecta > Coleoptera > Chrysomelidae > Psylliodes > Psylliodes chrysocephalus. Next base: position 15,118,756 of record OV651820.1, on the reverse strand, counting down.
AAATAAGGGATACATTCATTTTCTGTCTAATTAACTATATTTAAGGAAAATATTGCAATGTTTATTTCTACGACACTATAGTGACATTTAGTTCTTTAAATGTATTAAATAAAATGAGAAACCATGTTGCACAAAAAAAAGGTTCGCACTAAAATTCCATGTAGTTCTTTAGGTCCGATGTTTAAGCAAAAAATTACCCTTCTTAACCCCCTTATACGGCATCACTGTTGCCGTCTATGAAGTAACGAGAAAGGCTTCCGCATATCAGTATTGCGGAAGAAAAGAGAAATGAAACTAACTATAGCTACACGGTCTGGTGTTGACTTTGCCGAGGTCATTGTAATTTAAACGTTAATGAAGAGAAATTTCTACAAATAAACCGAAGAAATTACAGACGGTACCGTTTTTATGGACAATGAATCTTCTTCATTTTATATGTATATAGGTAGAGAGTACCAATATGTACAGTGCGGCTTTGTAGAGGACTAATGGAAGGTACCTTAGTACCTTGGAGTTATATTTCTCGAAATATTCGTTCACTGAACGTGAGGGACGATTTCTTAGTATAAGTGTGAATGTAATAAAAAATCGTCTTTCATTTCGTCACTGAACGAATAAAATATTTCAAGAATTGACCCCACTGCCCTGAATCACCGAACAAATTGTTCGGTGCCTGAACCAAGGATTACAGTACATAATCCTTGATCTTGAACAACCTTGTCATGCGAGGACGCGGTGTGGCACGTTACATTGCTATATTTATTATTTATGTAGGTATTCTAGGTAATTAACAATTATTTTTTTGTAACAGTGTTACCTATAATCCTATGAACTTGGTCTACGGTCTTTGAGAACAAATTAACCAGAAAGTATCAAGTTATTTTCCCTTATTATAGGATAACTCTCATTACGTTTCGAGATATATACTAGCCAGAACGAAGAAACTATCTGGGAAGATTTACGTATGTTAAAAGGAAGATTGGGTTAGGTTAGGTTGAAAATAAGTTGGATGGTCTCATCGCCTTCCACAACGAGCCAGATAGATCTATTGTGGCTCATGCCTCACTTACAGTTCACCGTACAGGCCACATCTTTTGATGAAGGCTATGGTTGAATTGGGTGAGACTTGGTTAGTCGGGTGAATCCGAAGATCTGAGATCTGGAATATACGAGTAGTTCTTTCCAAAGCAGAGCAGGTACATAAAATGTGATCTGCGAATTCCTCTTCCATCCTGGGATATCTCTCCAGTTCTCTGTCCATTTTTAGATAATTCCTTTAGCAGTACTCTTTGCAATTTCCGCAGGAATGATCCTAGACCTACGAACTCTGAAAGATGACTGAAGTACAATCGCTGATAATACTCTATTGCTTGCAGTGCCGGATTTATATTTTTTTATAATTGTAGGCCACTTTATTTCCACCGCCCCATGTACCTTTCTAAAATAATAATTTTCCATTTATAGTAAGAAAGGCACTAAAGAGCATGAAGAAGAAACAAGAATTACAATTTTTACGGGACTTTTTACAGCAAAATCATCTATAATATCATCATAGTTTATGGTGTTCATTATCTCTGCTTCTATGTAGAAAAGAGAAAAAGAATTAATTTTTTCTTCAGACAATGAAGACCTTTGATAATTATTCACGCGTTTTAAACAGGAAAACTCCTTTTCCAAGAACAATTTGTAGCCGGAGTGGAAAGTGCGATGCGGAGAGCTATATCCAAGTTAGGGTAAACATTAGACACAGATTGATTCCTCAAAAACGTTGAGAGACTGAGTAGTGAGTTTGATCCAGGCTTTACTGCACACTTTACAGTTTTATTAGAGGAAATGTGACTGTGAAAATGCACACATTCTTGAACCAAATCGATGTAATATTGATAAAATAGGTACAATAACAGTAGGTACCTAGGATTGATAATTTTCGATAGGAATGAGTTTCTGTAGTGATTTAACGTATTAGTATAAAAAACTATGAGGAAACTAGTGAACTTGTTTGACTTTTATTTTCTGAAATCGAGTGAGCATTCTCTGAAATCTGCCGCCCCTAGGACGCTGCCGCCCCTAGGCCGCGGCCTATACGGTCTATTGACAAATCCAGGACTGATTGCTTGCAGTTGAATAGGATTACAAAAATTAGTAAGAAAACTGCTAGTAATTATGTAGTTTTTTGGATCAATCAATCAATAAATTAAGCTTAATGAACTGAAATCTATCTATGTGAACTTTACTAATAAAAAAATAGAAGAACCGTTCTCTCTAAATATCCACTGACACACTGTGCCTCATGAGATGAATGTATAGAATCTTGGTATGACCCTTGATGACAAGTTAGGATAAAAAGAAAAAATAATTGAATTATGATTAAAATATAAACAGCACTTATCACTCATTGGAAGAAGCTTAAAACTATCAGCACCTACATAATAACATATTAATCTACAACCAGGTGTTATGACCGATGTGATTTTTACGGCAAATGGCAACGTTAAGTCTATTTAAACATTCTTAGTAAGAGCGCAAAGCAGATCTTCATCAAGATCTTGGAATTCCAATAGTTAAAGAAGATATTTTTTGATTTACAAATGAACACATAAGGTCTTCATTTGCTGGATAATCAGGGTTATGGCCGATGATTACAGAAGACCAAGTCATTTGACCTCGTGTACAGTATGTTGTGTATGCACGAAAGTAGACCATAAAGCGCGAGTTATTTTTATGTAATTAGTTATTAGAACAATCTAATGGAAATCGATAGATTGACTTTAGTTGATATTTAGGTTGATTGTTTAGAAATAAAATTAATGGGACTATTTTTAATAGCAGTCACCATATGATGCAAAAAAATCATGTTTTGGGGATAAATCCCATCATTTCGTATGAGATATTTTAGAATGTATGTCTAAATGTCCAAAAATTCAGAACATAGTAGGTCTAATCGTACAGAGTTAAAAGTGATTAAAAAATATAAAAAAGAACCACGCGTTCCTTATTAGTGCACTTTTCCTATTATGAAAATTTTATAAAATTACATAACCGATTTGTGCATGTGAAGATTTTATTAATCCTTTCTATAAATCGCACTTCCTCGGTTACATTTAACAAACCACTAGCCATGATATAGCGTAACTAACGATTTCCTAGAAGAAAGAAGAAACGAAACCTGCTATGTATTGAATCAGCGGGGGTCATTGTCGCAGCGCGCGAAGAGAAATTTCTGATATTGAAATCGAAGGAGGAATTGAATTGGGTGCAAGATGAGAAAAATGTTCAGCCAGAGAAAGTGAAAGCAAATGCTTCATATTACAGTCGATTAAACGTATCCATCGATAAATAATTACAGTTTTCTTTACTTAATGCTGTATAATATTTAAGCGGATGCTGTTATTCTAAGTCAGTCAGTCGTTTTATGACATAAAAATGTAAATTGTTTATGTAATAGTTATTTACCCATTTAGGTGGGGGTAATTCTATGCAAAATCTTACAAATTTAAGTGAGGATCAGTGTTGTCAGGCGCAGGCAACCGAAAATCTGTAGAATTTTCTAAAAAAGTCTGTAGATCTCAGCAAAAAACGGTAGATTTTAAAAATCAAACGAAATTTGTAGAAAACAAAGTTTTTAATACTAAAAAGTAACGAAAAAATACTAAAACACACATTAACTAACATTTTTAAAAAAGAAAAACTTAAAAATTAAATTTTAATCGTAGAAAATAAAAAAACAAAACTCATTATATAATTAATATTTAAAAAAAAAAATTTAAATAATAAAGCATTTTCTACAAAATTATATAACTGCAAACTGTAAAAATATCGAATTAGGAATAGGAATTACCTTTTACTTTCTAAAATTCCCCTATTTATAACTTCGTTGCTTGTGATTCCCCGATCCCCTCCAGACAGCACACCAAATCCTTTGGATATCTACTGAACATCCCAATATCCACTGAATGTCCAGTCCATGGTTGATATCCATTTTATATCCATGAGATGTAATTTATAGACATGAAAATGTTCATAAATAATAGTAATTATATAGCAAATTATTAAAAAATTTTGCCAATGTGCTCGCCATTGTGGCTAATAGTACCGTTCAGATATTTAAAATTAATTTTTTTAAGGTGTATTCAATATCTCATGGACATCCACTAAATATATCAAAGTCTAGGCGCGAACGCAAACCATTGTGGATATCCACTAGATGTTGTTTGATTTTGCTTACTAAGTATAGATGGCGATACCACTTACGCATCTACTCATGCTCGACCCGCCGTAATTGAGTTCGATCGAAATTTTTGTCCTAATCAGACTCCATTAGAGACTGGTGTCGAGAATTTCCATTTATTGCTGAAGAGTCCTAATAAGGATGACTTTCTCCTTAGTGGGCAAAATCAAAGGCAGAGTGTTGAAAATTTTTTGAGTGTTGAAAATATTTTTTATCTCTGCTATTTTCTTTCGACGTTATTCAATAATCATTGGTTACTTATGAACCTCTACTAAAGATGTAAATGTGATTTTGATATTGCAACTTACAACACTAGGTGTTGTGTCGATAGTGATAGTCCTATTAGGACTGTCCGAATCTAAGGTCCCAATCATCGATTAATATCTTTTTTTTTTGTTCATTTTGAAAGTATATTTTTTATCAGTACATTTTTTTCAGGTCTTAGAATTAATGATTTATTATGTTTTTGCCCGTTATAAAGAATATACTCTAATTCTTTAATCATTTTTCTCTGTGTTTTTTGTCAAGCTAATTACAAAGATGTTTTTTTTATATATTTTACTTGATTAATAAAATAGTGAATGCACAGAACAACGATGCATCTGTTTTGATTGTTGTATGTTCTGAAAATGTATCTTTTGATGTTTGGCAACATTGCACAGTAGTAAAATAAAATTAAACAAAAGTACACGAGTACATAATATACAATTTATATAAAAAAAGTAATATTATTGATATTTTAAAGTTGTGAGTAATTGTGAGTAATCTGACCGGTTGGCAACCCTGCTAAAGAGTCATGATGATGATAAAGAATGCCACATAAAAATTAGACCTTTTACTCAAACAATTTTATTTTATCAACTTCCTATGATCTAATGAGACCTTTCCACTAGCAAAAAAACTTTATTGTTGAATTTATTTAATAATACTCTTAGAAACACCATCTAATTACTTGTTAATTGTGCTATTTAGCAGTATGATAGCAGTAAAAGTGATTATCTTATCTGTGTATACAAAAAATCATAAATTTTAGCTCATTAAAGACAGTCAAGGTATTTAATTTAAAAATATTATATTTTCTGCTTCTTAAAATTAATTACTAATATAAATCCATTTATTTTTTTTAATAACTATAACCATTACTTTCTAATAATAACAAGTCCTTAAAGATTGTAAATTTATTTTGTTGTCATTTTCATTTTGTCTTTCTGTGACTTCTCATTTCAAATAAAAACTATTGAGAAAGGAAACGATACCCCTCTACTGTGAATATAAACATAAAATTTAGTGTTGACAATTTGTTTTTCATGAAATGGTGATTTAGATGGTTGCACTTGAGGTGGGATGGTACTAAACCACCCCAAAGCATCGGAGAGATGCGCACGCATAGTCGTACGATAGATAGGATCCAGAGATATATAGGATCACGTCATCAGCAGTATTGACAAAGGAAATTTTAGAAGTAGGGGATAAGAAAACAATAATTTATTTAGATTTTATGACAATAAAAAAAGTAACTGTAAATACAAGTGAATAAAAATAAATAAAATTACCTTTAAAAAAATAAAGAAATAAACCGTATCTTCGAATAGACGAAGTATGAATTCTTGCATTTCAAGTATATACGGAGTGTTTCAGAATAAAATACTTGTAGATCTTAACAAATTAATATGAAAAGTTAAGTACCTATAATTATTTTCTTTTAAACGTTCCAGTTTTTATTTTACAGGGTGATAAAGTAAAGTTCATAAACACAAAATTTTCTAAATATCTATCCTTACGGTAAATATTTTAACTTACAAATATGATATGTTAGTTAATCGTTATTATTAGTTAACACATTTTATTTTTATAAATTACGAAAATCCATTGGCGTAGAATCAAGGGTTATAAAATCAATATTTATCCAACCCTTTTGGACACCCTATATTTCATAAGAGTTAAAATTAGTAATATTAAATTACTGAGATTATTCGGTTTAAGTCCAACTCAAACATGAAATCCATGTACAATTTTATCAAGAGACGATTTCATAAAAAATATTAAAAATTCCATTAGTAAATGGGACCAAGTTTTTATGGACTTAATGGTCCCATTAGTAAGATTTTTTGTATTTTTTGGAATTTTTTAATGTAGATATTTCATGTTTGAGTGGAATTAAAACTAAAATATCCTGAAAATGGAATGTTCTACAGAGCAACCAAGAGTCCATTTTTTGTAAGAAATTGCGTGAGGAATATTTAATAATTTCAGCTTTTATGAAATACTTAAGTACCTATAGGGTGTTCAAAAAGTTTGAATGTGTTCTCAGGCCTTATTTATTTAAAACATTTATTTACCTGTTAAATATTACATAAAATAACAGAACATTTTTCCTATCATAAATGTGCTGGCCTTGCAGGTACCCGCTGGGCCAATGGCGATATCTTCACCTATAGTATGCATTGTTGCTTATTAATTATGAATTTGGCTAGATATAGCAGCCCTTACTTCTTACCAGGGAGGCATAATTAAGGGATTAAGGATGTCTTGAAGTCAGTAATTGTAATGGTTTGTAGATTTGTCTTGTGTTAGTTATCTTTATTGACCAATGGGTATCGTATTTTGTCGAATTAGAGTGTCAACTAATAATGACGATTAACTTACATACATATATTTTTTAAAGTCTTTACAGTAAGAAAAGATATTTAGCAAATTATGTATTTAATAAATTCACTTTATCACCCTGTAGAATAAAAACTTGAACGTTTACAGGAAAATTATATTTAGCTTATTCTAATAATTAGTTAAGATCTATAAATCTCCAGTTTACAGTACTTTCTGAAACACCCTATATATAAAAATAATAAAATTTTACAAAAAGTTTCAAGCATTTACTTACTTATTATTTGCAAATGGTAGGTAATACCGGTAATTTTTCAGACGCAAATAGAAATTTTAAATAAAAATTCTATTTTTTTAACACTATATTTAAAAATAAAGATGAGAGGTATTTACTTGCATTTTATGTAAATATGTAACCGTAATGGGATAAAAAATAAGTTAAATATTCGAGATATTTAAAAAAAAATATTAAATATTTGTAAATAATGGCATTGTAGGTAAATATACAAATTAAAAAAAATACATTTAAAAAAAAATATAAAACAATATATTTAAATATAACTTAACTGAAATCATAAAAAAATATAATTTTTGTAAATAGCTTAAAGTTTTTAAAAATTTATAAATATTTCCGTCTTCATTAAGTTTTAATAAACAGTTTTTGATTTTATTATATACCAATGTATACTTTTCTTCTTTTGTTCGATAATGGTAGCCCAAACTCCTTTCGAAGTATTTCGCTGTCTTGGAATTCAGCTTCAAATCGAAGAAACTTAATCAATTCATACACATTGGGGTTGTTTCTTATTCGGAGCTGTAATTTGTTATTCCATCCATCTACGGCATTATCTGTACAGTGTCTTAAATTATAGCAATTCCATACAGCTCTTGGCAACGAGTTATTTTCAAGCCATTGGTTTATAAAATAGTTGTTAAACTCTTTTATTTTTTTGTTAATTGGACAATCCTTCATTATTTCCAGCCATCCCTTCATCAATAAGATTTATAGGTAAATGAGCCAGCAAAGAACACATTTTTATGTGGTTTTGGATTTCCATTCATTCTTGTATAAAGAAGCTAAATCCTACGCTTTGGATTCTTCTCCACAAACAGTGACTAAAGTGAAAGTATCCTTTAATGACAGAATTCTTAAAATTTTGTTTTAAAGCTTCAATAAGTTTAGTTTCGAAATCTAACATAAAACGGCTTGGTTTCCATTCGGTAGACACTGTTTCTGTTTTTGAAAAACTATGTTACAAGTGTTGTACTTTTTGTTAGGCAATAATGTGAAAATAACAGGACCTATTGACGTTTCACTATCAGTCGGAAATCGATTGCAAACTAATTTTTGTAACATTTTCTTACCGGCAAATAATCTAACTAGGTACCCTTATTATTTGAAATCTTCAAAACTTGTTTATCAAAGAATTTTCATAGATATTGGTAGGTAATAGTTAATAGTTTAAGCTGGAATAACATTTCCCGTTTAAATTCGGGATTTATATTATTTGTATCAGTTTTTCCACGAAATAGATTAAATTTTTTACACAATGTTCCTAATAGGAATTTAGGATAAATATGATTATAGCGGGTAAGTGAGTTTTACGGGGATGGAGCTACTAGTAATTACCATTCATAGCTCCACCCCTATTCGCGATGTTGCCATACTTAGCAGGAGCTCTCTTTCTATGTTGTTCTCTCTCGCGCAAAAACTGGGCAAGTGACCTGTAACCTTTTAGATTGGCAAGTATTTTGTTTGAAAAATGTATTTAATTCTTGGGCTGGTTAATAAATTTAAAATTATCTCTAGTAAAAGAGACATTTACTATACATATTATTTTAAATATAAATAAAATGAGTGAAAAAGACAATAAAATACTGTTGCGCGTGTATCAATGATCAATGCTTGGAGAACAAGTGGATATGATTATCATCTATTCAGATTTACTGATATTTTTTTTTAACTGACTTCAAAAAAGGAGGAGGTTCTCAATTCGTCGGTAGGGGAGGGAGGGCCACATTGAGATATTTTTTACATTTTTTTGTGTGGCAGCTATACTTTAAAGAATTTCAAAACCCAATCATGTTTTAGGTTCCCAAATTAGTTATAAACTATAATCAAGTAATAGAATTCAAATACAACCAGTGTACTTTTATTTTTTGAATTTTCTTTAAACGAATGATTTTATCGCAAGGTGGCCCATACAATGGGCCACTTTGAGACATGCTAAAGGTTACCTTGAAACAGAGTAAAATTCACTGAATTTTTTTTAACTGACTTCAAAAAAGGAGGCGGTTCTCAATTCGTCGGTAGGGGAGGGAGGGCCACGTTGAGATATTTTTTACATTTTTTTGTGTGGCAGCTACACTTTAAAAGATTTCAAAACTCCAATCATGTTTTAGTTTCCCAAATTAGTTATAAACCCTAATCAAGTAATAGAATTCAAATACAACCAGTGTAGTTTTATTTTTTGAATTTTTTTTAAACGAATGATTTTGTCAATGGTTACCTTGAAACAGAGTAAAAACTAAATCAATGCAAGAAAACAAATTATATTTATTATTATTTATTATATGTATTAAACAAATTTTAACATTATCGAAATTGATACCAAATGATATGTATGATTGTTGCCTTTTGGTGCTCCCACAGTTAATTGATGGTGGCAAAACGCATTTAATATCAGTTTGTTTAACTAAAGAAACATCTTCGATTATGTTAAATATAAAAGAGTTTTTGTTTTTGTACTGTAACGCAAAAACTTCACCTCAAAATCAACCTCTTGAATGCTAATAATTCTGCCGACATAAAACACAGCTTTTTTTATCTTTAAATTCAAAAAATATATTCGCTCCGTGCGCGACAGCAGCGCCAATTCGTTTTGATACTAATGGACTATTTCTGCGTACACTGACAAATGTAAATTTTAATAGAATTCGTAATTAAAAAGTATATATGGTAGTTTTAATAAAAGTATATGGATTTGTAAAACAAGTAAAACATTAATTTATTATTATTATATATTTTTATCGCTTAAATTAAAGAAAATTATGTATAATCGATAAAAAACCAATAATAAAATATAGGCAGGCAACAGTATTTACTGGAAAATGTATGAGAAGTTGCCTAAGTCTAATAAGTTTTCATTGAAGAATTACTCTATTCTGTCAAAATAAAAAAATACCATTTAATAATAGCGTGAAGTTAAAATGTATAAAAAAAGGATCATTACTTATATTTTAATTTTTGTTCGAAAGAAAACATAGAATGAATGATTAAATCTGATTTCCCATCAGTAAGTTACAAAATTGCGTTCCAACCACATATAATAATCAAAGGCAGAAAACTTGAAATCTAGTCCTTGCTGAATGAACATTTAAGAATAAGGGATATTAAAGAACATGGTAAAATGATAATTTATTGTTTATTTAAAACCTTTCAAGTTTCTGATGTCTACTATTTGCAGCATTACGGTTATTATTACAAAAATAAAGGTAATTTTTCTTCTTATTGTATATCTATCCATTTATTTCTTTGATTTAATTTCCACTTTGCTACTGAAATTTTTTATATAAGTTTCACTGTTTTTTTGATAGTATTTGTACAATTTTCAACACTGCAACTCCGGTTGCTTATTGTATTGTTTTTACCTACTTTTTTTGAAAAAAAGTAAAATGTATACGTGTATTTGATATGCCAAAATTAGAAAATATCGCCCTAAAATGCACGAATTATCCGCAGCTAGCGCTAGTATCGCTTTCCATGACTTCGCACGGAGCGAATAAGAGTTTACTTCAGGCTTAACCTGATATTTTTCAAAATCGAATTCGCTAAGCGGCTCTGCATCCGAAGAATCGGAAACAAATGATTCGTTGTCGCTATTGTCAGAAGACGATAATTGCACTTCAGTCTTTCTGGTTGAAATTAATTTTCTTTTTGTTCCTTTAGCCCATTTAATAGATGCTTTTCGCTTCTTCTCATTCTGTTTTTGTTCCATTTCCAATTTCTCTGGCGTATCAGTTGCAATTTTGCTCCTACCCTTTTTTCTTACCTTCCCAGCTTTCCTTGGTAAGGCTTTAGGGTAACCAAATATTTGTTCCGGGCTTTTAAAACCACCTTTTTGTTCTTGTAAGTTGTTTTCTTTTTGTGAAAGGATATTAGAACATGTTTCGTTTTTAGCGGTTTCTTTGACAACAGAATCAGTATTGTTTGAAGTAACTTCTTCGAGCAAAGTGTCCCTTTTATCTTGCGGAGGTTCTTCTCTGTCAGTAATGCTACTCATTAAAGAGTCACTTTCATCAAAAATATGTCGATCAAAAGGCAATATACAGATATCCTTATTTCTAAGACGTATTTTGTATGTATATTATTATAAATATAATTTATGATGCATAAACATTATAAATTAAGGAAATATAGTATGAAGTGGTGCAAATAGCAATTTTTATGGGGTAAATACTTAAAACTACTTATTTACGTTGCGTAGATATTTCTAGTTATTATTTTAGTTTTCTACATTGAAATGCGGGCGTAGAAAAAACATATTTTTCTACACCTACAGGGATATTAGCTTATCCACGCACATATTAAAAAAGGAAAAGTAAGCTATTGCGTTCAACTGAACGAATATATTTCACATCTATTCTAAGTAGTGAGAACACTGCAAAAAATGAAATCCACCAATCATAGTTCACATTTTGGATACCAAACTACTATTATTTTTAAAATTTTAAATATGTGACAATTATTTTGTCAAACTAATTGTCGTTATATTGTTTAGTTATTGAGATTAAATATACACTAAATGAGTTATTTTTGTTTAAAATCGATAAATAATAACATTTTTATTTTTATTTGGACCACAATTTGAAAAAAAATTAAATTTTAATAAAACTATATGAAACTAGTTTAATTACGAGTATTAAAACCAAAATCATAAATGTGGCGGTGTGCGAATAGCCCGGTTTCAAATCTGGACAAGGGACTAATTTTCATTTGTTTATTTTATTTTATGAATTAGTAAAAAACAAATTATTTTAAAATTAATAAATAATTTGTCAATAACAATAACACATTATACAGGATAATTTATCACACGCCTCTGACGTTTATAGCGAATCGATAAAGTTATAAAATGGCTCCTATTTTTTAAGTAAATATGATGAGGAAAGCCACCTTTTTATAATTATTTTAAAATATATACTTGGTATGTCCCAAAAAATATGGCGTATCAAAGTTATAAAATGGCTCCTATTTTTTAAGTATACAGGGTGTACCAATAAAAACTCCCAGGCCGGATATTTTGGTAAGTAATAGAGATATTTTAATTCTGTGAAAGCCAGTTCATAGAGCGCTAAGAGAGCTTTAGTTTTAGATATAAATTAATTTTAAATAGGTCAATAGTTAGATGGCGCTGCGCTCAATATATTTTTTTCGATGGGGGATCTTTCTTATATAACGCATCTTGTAAAAAATGCATTTTTAAGCAGATTTTGTTCTATAAAGTAATTCGATAAATCTAGCCATTTTTGATATACAGAGTGGGTCACTCAAAATAGTTTCATCCTGTTTTTCGGCATTAATCATTGGATTTTTAGAAAATGCTAAAACAAGTCGATTTTTATTCCCAATTGAACACATTTTTACAATACAGACATCTGTCATGTGTCAACCCCCTCCCTTCTACTTCTCCAACCCCTTAATTTTAAATAAGGAGTGTATCATGTACGGCACATCATTGTAAAGGTAATTTTATGGGGAAGACAGAAATATGACTGTTTGTTGCGATGTTTTTAATTTTAGCGCCCTCTATCGGGATTAAACACCTGTAATGTATTATAATGTGTGACACTTCATTTGAAATTTAATTTAATTATTAATTCAATGCACCACATAACATTAATATAAATATTTCCATATTGCACTTGCAACAAAATAAAGTTAACAATAATGTTTAAAATAATGCATGAATAATTTTTAAGCTATTGCAAGTGAAAAATTGAGGATATTTATATTAATGTTATGTGGTACATTGAATCAGTAATTAAGTTTGCTTTCAAATTAGGTGTCACACTTTATAATACGTACAGTTTTTTATTCCGATAGAGGGCGGTACAATTAAAAGTATCGTTATGAACAGTCATATTTCTAAATTCCCTATAAAATTACCTTTTTAATGATATACTACACATTGTAGTGTCACTCTATAATACGTAGTAGTTTTTTGTCCCGCTAGAGGGCAATAAAATTTAAGTAACGCAATATACAGAATTATTTCTAAATTTTCTATTAAATTACCTTTTCAATGATGTGCCATACATGGTACATTACCTATTTAAAATTAAGGTGTTGGAGAAGTGCAAGGGAGGGGGTTGACACATGACAGATGCCTGTATTGTAAAAATGTCTTTAATTTGGAATAAAAATCGACCTGTTTTAGCATTTTCTTAAAATCCAATGATTAATGCTGAAAAACAGGATGAAACTGTTTTGAGTGACCCACTCTGTATATCAAAAATGGCTAGATTTATCGAATTAGTTTATAAAACAAAATCTGCTTAAAAATGCATTTTTTACAAGATGCGTTATGTAAGAAATATCCTCCCATCGAAAAAAATATATTGAGCGCAGCGCCATCTACATATTGACCTATATAAAATTAATTTATATTTAAAACTGAAGCTCTCTTAGTGCTCTATGAACTGGCTTTTACAAAATTAAAATATCTCTATTACTTACCAAAATATCCGGCCTGGGAGTTTTTATTGGTACACCCTGTATATGATGAGGAAAGCCACCTTTTTATAATTATTTTAAAATATATGTATGTATGTTCCAAAAAAATGTGGCGTATCAAAGTTTTGTGGCACACCCTGTATTTTATTAAATTTTTAGATTCTCCCTGAATAACTAATTTCATTGAGCTATCAGACTTGATTTGTTAAAACAGAGATTTTTGAATTTTGAAATTTTTTCTGTCAAAACTATTAATAATTGATCAAAATGGCTAACTTAGTCCTTCCTACCCTATTTCTTTTATTTACTACCTCATAATATTTAATTAAAACAAATACGAGGTGGTCAAAAATTCAGATTAGGTAAAATATAAAAGTACCTAGGTGTAGGTACACGAACTTTTGTATTTTTGTCATTAAACTTTTAAAAGTTCACATTTTATTGTTTACTTACCTGTTCCATTTTTTATACTACTTATCGATTTTGTCTTTTCCCTTAAGTTAAGAATACCTTAAATGGTACAGAAAACAATACACTTAGGGCTGGTTGTATAAAGCTTACTTAAAATTAAGCTCAGTTTTAGGTGATACATGTCAGTTTCCGATGCTATATGTGCAGTCTGATGTTTGTGGAAACAAGCCCTAAGTACTAAATAGTATTTAGACTCTACCTATGCCATACAAAATTTGTCATATGTCACCTCAAACCGAGTTTAACTTTAAGTAAGATTTATACAACCCGTCCTTAAGATATCTAACTTTAAGGAATCCTTAAGATACCATTTGGGTAGGCGCGTCAGGAGACAAGCGACCACTGAACACTGAACCGACCCCAAGTTCGAGTAGGACAACAGCTGCATAAATGTTACGCTTCGTACATTTGGCAAGCTTGAAGTGTCGCGCGACATTTCCAGGAATAACCATTTGAGGGAACAATCAGCGTTGCCAGACCTACTGTTTTCACGTAGATCTACTGTTTTTGTCTCTAGCAAATTTTGTTCTTAATTTATTGTTTGCCTCATTCTTCAGCAAATGGGTAAAGAATATTTTCTCTAGTACATTTTCTGCAGTAAAAGCAGCGTAATAAGCATCCACTACTGTAGGTTGGCTCCATAAAAAAAAAACATCAAGATAATCATTATTTTTATTTAAAATGAAAGAATTAATAGGGCATCATAAAAAGAACATGCATATGCCAAACACTACGATTTTGAATTATATAATTCAGACTGATCTAAAATAAGTAGGTACTTATTATTTTTCATTGGTTTTTTTTCCCGTACGTTAAGTATATATTAAAAATGTTTTTATTCTTTGTTTACTTTCTAATTTGGGTAGAAAAAAGTTTATTTTTCGTTTCTTATATACTTGTTTTTTTTATTTACTACACTGCAGATTATAATTATTTCCCCTTTATTAAAATCTACTGTTCAGATCTACGGTTTTTTTTTACCCATACTGTTTCAAAATCTGGCAACGCTGCCTAGATAATAATAATAATAATAATAATAATAAAACGTCTTTATTAAAATTTTTGAAAATTACAAAAATGCAATGTAAGATCGAAAGAATCTAATTACCCCCAAAAAGAAGCTGTGCCGAGGACAGTGACCCCGAGTGCGACATGCAGCAAAGCTTTGCCCCGAGAAGTGTCGACAGGAAGTGTCTCGCCGTGCGAAATGTGTTTCATATAATTGTGTGTATTTTAGATGTGAAGCGACACTTCTTGGTCGCGTCGGCGGTCGTATGTCGCGTCGGCGGTCGTCTGTCGCGCCTACCGAAATGGTACCTTTAAAAAAGTCGTTGCAAACGGCTGTTAGTTTGACACTTTAATTACTTAAAAATATTATTTGTACCGGTCCGGTTGGTTCATGGTTCATCAATTCTATCATAATTTGTTGTTTTATCGGCAAAGTAATTATAAAAGTAATTGATAATTCATTTTTTCATGTAATTGTAATTAAATCAATATTATTCATTTTTTTACATGTACTTTGTACTTGTAATTAATTCCCTTTTTGAACAAATACTTTGCAAATTGTAATTATTTTTAAAGTACATGTAATTACCCAGCTCTGGGGGAGAACAACATTTAACATTTCCTGGTGGTGTGTGAAATTCAAAGTTAAGTTGCTTATCAATGGATTTTTCTTTTATTTTACGTCGTCCGTTTTTACTACTTTCTGTGTAGGGATTTCGGCCACGTAATAACTATCATAATATTTATCTTTTTCAACAAAATTCGGGATAGAGATTAACTGCGTTTTTCCTGAATCAAAGATGATATTGTACGCATTTTTTGTGTCTGCAAAAGGGTTGATGGTTAAAAAAATACATTGCAACCTTCCGATAAGTGACCTGTTTTTAAATAGGTGTAAAATAAGAACCAAATGTCGAAAAGTGGTTTAGTTCCGTTCAAAATGCATGCAATTTAAATAAGAGTAATGCACTTGCAACACATACTTTGAATACTATACGAGGCAAGAGAGAGGTCCGACACGCCCAACATAGGGCGCGGCCATTTTGAACCCTGTGACACAGTTTACAGCTAAAGAATCAGATCGCTCACTATGCGTCGGCACTCTTGATCTCAATGTTTCAGTTTATACACTGTGCAACTCGGATAATATAATATATGACAACCTCCTATAATAAAACAGCAGTCTTCTGCGTATCCTGAATTTGTATCCCTGGAGTGGATGTTATTTTGGAACTTTCAACTGGTCCGACTGAGTTAACTGATTCTTTAGCAATAAACTGTGACATCAAAAATAATATTCACTGACACTGACAGCAGCAATCAAAATATCAGGTGCGTTTTAATCATCCGCTGCTGCTTCCGGAATTGTCAGTTTAGTCGTTTTAACCTGTCAGATTAAAACAAGAAAACCGATAATTCCGAAGCAGAAGCGGATGATTAAAACGCACCTATTAAAAATATTGCGCCAAGATATAGGCAACACGTAATAAGGGTTCAAAATGGCGGAGTTTTCTATCTCCTTTTAAAAGGCACTCAGAAAGCTGCGCAGTGCGACCATTCTCCGTATAGTAAAAGAAAATCAAAGTATGTGACGTGCAAGCATTTTTGTTTAGTAGTTCTACCACATTTGTTATTTACCCTGGGTATGTCAAATGTCAAATTAATCATCGCAATTTACTTGAGATACGGAAACAAAACATAAAAAAGGACGAATGGGGTAGAACTACTAAATAAAAAAATGCTTGCAACGACAGGACTCTTAGTTGAGGGTTATACAAACATTTTGAAGCAATTAAACCTTTATTCGACTTTGGTTCTGATTTTACACCTATTTTAAAAACCGGGGCACTTTTTGTCAATTTACAATTTTGTTTGCATATCACCCCTTTCACCGTCTCAAAAAAGATTCAGAAACAACGCGTTAAAACTATATTATCCCTGATTTCGTTGAAAAAGATAAATATCCGGTCACGTGGCTAAAATCCATACACCGCAAATAGCAAAACAGGACAATATAAAAGGTTTACAATGAATTTTTTTATTGTTATTGATTTGTAGAAGCATATATTTCATTGTCAGCCAAAAAGATAAATCTATAGCTACTTTACTTTGAATTTCACGTGACCGCTCCTACCACCGGGAAATAGTACATGTTGCTCATATTTCTTCCCTGTCTCAAATTACAAATAACGAACAAAAAAGACGACGTGTCACTTTTTACAGTCAGATGGGAGACTATATCGGTAGTTCGCAATCTGTTTTTTGTCGAATATTGCCAAAGGTTTACATTTTTTGTTCACACTTTTGTCCTCATACCAATAATAGGAATCGAGATAAATCAATTCCATTTTTTTTAAGATTGCAGAGTTTCTACAGCAGGTGGGGATATGCCAATTTGATATTTTACCTTTTAGACCCCAGAAAAAATTCGGCACAGCCTGTCCTCAATTTGTCGATCTCAAATGACAATTTAATTGCGTAAAAAATATCACTAACAAAAAATCAGTATCAATAATAATAAACTAAAATTGATAAATAAATGTATTATGCGCTTGTCATACATTGAGAAACAATAAATAAAGTGAAATTTAGAAAACTTTTTAAATTGACACAAAAGTGTTAATTTTTTTATGTTTAACAGGTACCATTATCTTTGGTTTCGTTTGGGCCACTTTCTCTCAAGGACCTGATGAATGCTGTGCGATTTTAAGGCGTGTATTGTATATGTACTTTTTATAGTCAATTAATAATCGCTTACTTATGTGTGCTAAAATTTATTTGCAAGGAAGTGTCAAACGAACAATGTAGTTTTAGAATTAGAAAATACATATTAAAATTTATTTGCAAATAGGTATGTAACATGTTTTACGAAGTTTATCTTAATTTAATATATAAGATTTCAGTTGTTACTAAATATCTCGACTTCGGTCCTGTATATATAGGGTGTAACAAAAATATGCACACTAAGTTTAACAACAGTCAAAAATGTGAAAAGTTACAGGGTGTTTAAAGTAGAAATTTTAGAAGTTCCACACCTCCTTTGACCACTATTTAAAAAAAAATTGTTTTTGATTGCAGTTTCAGATGTAAATGGAGAACATTGGAGAAAATGCATTGATCATGTTAAAATGGTGGAAAACTCAGTTTGGAAAGAGGAAAACTTAATAGACCCTATAATACTAAATACCGGTAGTTATAGTGAAGACAGTGACTTTTAAAGATAATTTTTGAACGCCCGCTAGTAGGAGTTATATTTCTACTAGTCAACTGGTTTTCCGTGTAGGTTGTAGTTGTGGTCAAATTTTGTTGAAAATAATTAAGTAATGGTTGAAATAATTGAGAAATGAAAGAAATAATTGAGTAATAAAAAAAAAACTCACTGTATGAGTAACCACTTACATTAATCGATAGAAAGTGGATGTATTATACTTATATTGTTAAATAGTCATAGAAAAAAATATTTTTTTATTTCTTTTAAAAATTCACATCTAGTTAAACGACCATTAAAATGGTAGTATATAAAATTTTATATATTTGTTAATAAATTATCATTAAATGCATAAAATTTTGTTTGTATTTCGAGCGTAAACAGCAGTCCATAAACGCCTGTTTTACGCCATTCATACAAATAACTATTAATCTTTGATTTAAAAAATTTAATCCCATTAACAACATATAACCTCCTTTTTCATTCAAAATTTAATTCACGAAGTACTTGTATGCCATTTTATATGCTGTGACCTGATTTATATTATGGAAACTTATTTTACAAAGTACGCCTATGGAATGTGACGTTATATCCCCACTTTTACTACACTCATATTTTATTCAGACTATAACAATGTTTTTCTTGTAACAGAATTCGTGAAAATGAAAATTAATTACTTTTTTTTTGTTTCAGGTATTAAGTAGAAATTAGAAACAATGGCAATTGTGATAAATTCAACAACAACTCTAGTTCAACAAGCCTATGATTATTATTTATGGACACTGTCGTTGTCAGGTAAGCATATTTTCGTAAAACCATTAGGCATTCCAAACTGAATGGCTACCAGTGGGTTTTGACGGGTTATGATATGGCAAAATTATGGCAACCCTGTAGGCCTGATGATTTGACAAGGTCAATGAAATAGATAGTTACATAGATTGATCATCCATATTTTTCAAAATAAACATAAGCTTATGCCTTGAAGTAAAAATGTAAGCAATTATTTTTTTTTAAATATCTAAAGGCTAAAAATTGGTTTTAAAACACATTTTTGCTAAACCGATTCAAATTAATAAATATTTGCCAGGCAATATGGCCGCTCGTAAACGACCAGCTTTGAGCAATCTATATAACTATATATGTATCATTGACCCTGTTAATGACAACATAACAACAGGGTTGCCATATCTAAGCTGTCATTACCCACTGGTAGCCATTTGGACAGGTCGTTGGAATGCCTAATTATATGTACAGTGACATAATGACATTTTGATTGACATTTTGATTGACATTTTGATTGACATTTTGATTGTCATTTCGTCTTCGATTGAAGTGACACTGATTTTAAAATTATTAAATTATAAACGGTGACTCAATTTTTATGGCTACCCCCCTGTATCTCATTTAATAATTAATATCAATAATTAATTTTAATTTGGGAGCCAAAGATATATACACCCATAGGGGTCTATTCTGTAATAATTCCTTTATATTTAACGGCCTTTAAAAATATTGGCGACCTTTAAAAATATGTTTGTATTCGTTAATTTACTTCTATCATTATTTAAACAGATTTCTTTAAGATAGTCCTCTAATGTATTTTAAAGATCCGTTTAAATAATGACAGAAGTAAAGAAGAAAATATTTTTAAAGGCCTTTAAATATAAAGGAATTGTTACAGAATAGACCCCATAATGCGATTATTTTGACATAATCAGATTTGATATTCAATATTGGAGTGCTATTCCAAGTTCTAGTGGAAGAAATATGAATGAAATTTGAAAAAAAGACATTGTTCTACAGCCATTAATTAATGTTTTCCCCCACAACCCCTATTTTTTATGCTAAGGTCGGATATAGTAGGGATTACCCTTCTATACCCCCATTTATTTTGAGGCCTTAAAAATCACTTCAAAATGAAAGTTGCATATTGTTATTGTACCCTTGATGTAAGGGGCTAAAGGCCGAGTCGGGTCTAGGGATGGCATGGATATACAGGGTGTTTCTAAATTCATGCGACAAAATTCAGGAGGTGATTGCTCCTATGAAATTAAAATGGGTCTTTCCTATAACAAAATTTCCTCAGCCCACCCCTTTCCGACATATCACCCTCAAAAGGTAGTGACTAAAATTGAGTTTTTATTTTTTTTTTTAATTTCAGTAAAGCTAGAAACTTGAAATATTTTGGCTAGAGGTGGTCATTTCCAGCATTTATGATCAATCGTATTATATTTTACATCTTTACTGTTTTCCACTCAATTTATTAAAAAAATTATAAATTATGGTGTTTATTTTTTTTCTATGCAGTTTTGGGAAAAAATTTAAGAATAAAAAAAAATTGTTTAAATAAAACAAGGATTTCAAGTTATAATTTCATAAAACTTCATTTCGAAAAAAAGTTTTGATATGAAATACAGTAAGGGTTGCTAATTTCACCCCCCTATAATGTAACAGAAAAATTGAAAAAATACCCGTGGTTAGTCCTTTAAGAGTGCAAGAAAATTACAAAATTTCAAGTTTCTAGCTTTACTGAAATTTTAGAAAAAAAATAAAAACTCAATTTTAGTCACCACCTTTTAAGGGTGATATCTCGGAAAGAGGTGGACTGAGAAAATTTTGTCATAGAAAAGACCCATCTTAATTTTATACGAGCAATCACCTCCTGAATTTTGTCGCATGAATTTAGAAACACCCTGTATCTATGTTTTGTAAATATCGATATAGTTCACAAATATATCGATATATTTTAATCGATATTTTACTACCAATATATCGAATAAATATCGATATAATCTTTTCGACGTTGCTTGCGACGTTGATTGACGTTGGCAGCTAACACGTCAGGGCGTGCCCGTGGCTCTTTGTTCTATTTTTATGTTTGGTTTGATGTATGAATTTGCATATTTTTAGTTTTATTTTCGGTTAATAAAAATATTTTTCTGCAGTAGCAACTTCTGTTCCAAGTGAAGACTATCGAAGGCTGGTTTGACAGCAACAAAAAGCCAAAACCGTTTGTCAAATTGTCAAATTTATTATTTTTGAGTTCTCTTGTCAGAAAGCTTTCAAATAATATAGCATAAACACTTTTAAGTAAATATTTAAGTCTAAGTAAGTTTGGTTCGTCTCTATATTAAAAAAAATACGTATTTTATTACTTAGCTGAATAAACAAATAGCAATTAAACTGTTAAAAAAATAAATTTTGTTCATTTCATTAAAAATATATCGATATATTCAAAATATCGATATTTTTTATTCGATATATCGAATGTATCGATATATTATTTCGATATATCATATAATTCAATATATCGATATATTTTTTTATTTTGCCATCCCTAACTAGTCGGGTCAGGCCCATTTTGAGTCTTATTCTTCACGATCCACAATCGCCAAGCGTGGACTCAAAATTAAATTGAAATAATATTGTCATACAGGTAATTTACGGGAGCAAAGGACGAAGCTTTTGATACTACATATTATGCAGGTAATTTATGAGAACAAAGGAACAAAAAAATTACCCCTCTCGCAAAAAAAAACATTAGGTAGCTAAAAGTTGATTTAAGATTAAATCCTTCGATTAGGGTGTTAGTGACTAAATTCTAAGGATTTTAAGTGTATTCATATTTACCCCTCCATCATCAAAGTCCTCCAAGAGTAACCTCAAAATGTTTGATCGCCACAAGATTCATATCATTTTTAAGATTAGGGAATACACTGGGAAATCTTGACATTAGGCCAGGTCACACGTGTATCTCAAGGTTAGTGACAGGAGACGTGCTAGACATGAGATCAGACCACATAACCAAGAGGTACTCTTTTAATACTTCATTTGAGGTTTTAATACAGGAAAGAGCGGATATCACCGTAAGGGAGCCCAATGCCCAACGACAGGAACAAACCTGGTATACAGACGGGTCTAAGACTGCGGAAGGCATTGGGGCGGGAGTATTCTCCAAAAACCCTGATACTAACCATAGCTATGCTATAGGAATACATTCGTCGGTATTTCAGGCCGAGGTATACGCAATTTTGCAATGTGCAAAAACAAATAATGGATCTGTACAGACTTGTACAAGGTACAAAGGTGACAGAGTGGGTGCTATAAACTAACATGGGGTAAAACACAATAAGCCAATAGGCTTCAGTGTGATTCGCAGACATAGTCAGACGAGCCCAGGAGAAAAAAAAAAGATATTGTATTCTAAAAGATTTAAGGTATACGTTGTCCCCTTCCCTTCTTAACAAAAAAATTACAACTGTATTAAAAATGTATTAAAAAAATTAAAAAGAATTCCAAATAACTACGAACAATCACAAGACTAATAACTTTGTTTACAAAAATCGCAAATATATTGTTACAAGGATGTTTATGGTTATAATTCGCTACTGACTAAACATAAGGCTCTTAAGCGCACAAAAGGCTTTCAAAATTACATTAGGGAAGTATATTTGCATACTTAATGCCAGTTATTATTAGCTTTTTTGTTGCAACTATTATAGTTGTATAGTGTTTTTCAATTAATTTTGAACTGTAACAGCAGTGTAAAACAAGCGTTGTAGACGTCAATACTGATTCATTTATAAAACGCATGCCCGCTCCCCAGATAAACATACTCGCACAAACCATCCCCACTCAAATTAGCAGCTGTCTCCTTCTTTCTAATGCGGCAGCTGATGCGATAGCTCTGCGTAGTGATACACAATAAAAGGGCTTAATTATGAATGAATGGATTAGTCTAGTAGGTTCGTCGTTGGTTCGAATAGTTTTGAAATTGATTGGATGTATAGGTGTACAATTAATTTTTACCCGTTAGATATTTCAACTCAATTTGATTAAAATATTTTTTTTTTCTTTTTTTTTTTTTAGATAAAAGGACGAAAGGATGGCCGCTTGTAGATTCGCCGGTACCGACGCTGCTGTTCATTTGCTTTTACTTTTTCGTCGTCTGGTTAGGACCTAGATTAATGGCAAATAGAAAACCATTTAAACTTAACAAACTACTTATACCTTATAATTTATACATGGCTGGATTAAATTTCTACATTGCTTCTCATGTAAGGCTTTATCTACTACTATTAACTACATACAGGGTATTTTTCAAATATTGTACTCATTAAAACTGGTAAAATTCAACGATAAGATTAATAATTTTTACGTGAAATTTTAAAATGAGTCCTCGATTTGCATAGGAATTAGATTAAATTAGATGAAATTCAAACTGTAATTACAAACATGAAAAAACTTACAGAATCTGTTTTTGTTAATCAAATACTTTTTTCTATCGAAAATAGAAAACAATCCTAAAAATTTAAAATAAAAATGTTGACACTACCATAACTATTCGGTCAATATCAAAACGCTTTGGCAACATTGCCAAAAACAGACTCAATAGGCAGCTGTTGGTATTGAACTAAACTTGGCTTGCACAATGACATATTTAAATTAAATATTTAATTTCTAACTAACCTATCTCAATATGGCAGTGACGTACACCCATTTTAAAGTCGCTTTTCTATACTTAACACGTTGGCTTTCATATGTATCACATGCGATACATATACATAATTTGACTGTTTTCACGAACCATTAAATAAACTTAAACTTTAACCTCTTACTAGTGTTCTAAATGTTTTTTTATTAAAATAAATGTATACATTCAACAGTAGGTATACTTAATTCATATCTGTCAAACTAAACTACCATTTTTACATACTTATGTATATCACTAGTGATCAGGACAGCCGAGAGCCAGGCCGGGCCCAAGGACAATTCTCTAGATCGGGATCCGTGACAAAAAAAAACTCTTCAAACAAAAACTTTTCCTCTTCTACTTGAATTGAATTTTCTATAAAAAAAAAAAATAAAAAAGGTTCTTAAGCAAAAAACTTTTCCTCCCCTACTTGAATTGCTTTTTCTATAAAAGAAAGGTCCCCAACCAAAAACTCTCGTCTTTCGTCTTGTGTCGAATTTCTCATACAGAACAAAAAAAATCCAGTTGCCAGGCCCCTATTTGAGTCCGGGCCCCAGGAATTGGTCGTAGCTACACCCCACCCCCCCTCTCTAGTCGGCCCTGCTAGTGATCCCTACTTTACTAAATTCCTTCCAGTACTGGTTCTTTAGTTTAAATTCTTTGAAATTGGAAACATATTTTCTTGAAACTGATTGCAATAAGCAATGCTCATTATACACACGGTACAAAGGTACAGAAGGGACCCTAATCGCACGTATCACCGGTGACTCATATGGTACCACAGAACAGAATCCTGAAATTTGGCTTGGTAGCTAAAGTGTTAATGGATTTATAATAGATATTTTCAAATAATTAATATTAACCAGTTTTAATATGTATATGTATTATAAAAACACCCAATATATCACTATGTTAGTGAATTTTAAATACAGTCTGTCAAAAAGGAATTGCATTGCTATGGATATATATAACGAAGTCAAATTATTTAAATGACTAATGTAAAAAAATATTAATAATTAATAATTAAATGTTAGTATTATTAATAATTAATAGTTAATAAATTTATGCCGTTTTAACTTAATTTAATTATACTCAAACACTAATTTATATGGACAAAATTTATGTATTTGAACTCCCCGCTTCAACAACGCGATAGTCCATTTGTACAATATGAGTGGTATTTCTCAAATTATTGCATATTCGCCAAAACTTGCTGTAATAATTCCAGCCGACCTTCCCCTAGAGCCATAACATACGTCGGTGGATCCACTATTTATTAGATTGGTGCCTCCGGTATTTTTAAGAATAACACTTCTTCTCACTTAGTAGACGACGGTTTCTTCGAAGGGGGTTTTGGATGTTTACTCACTTCATAAAATATCCTTGGTAATGGAAAAGTAGAATCCGGAAAAGGTCCAAATAAGGCAGAGAGGGACTTAAGTAACTAGAGCATGACCGTACTAGTATAAAATGGCTCTTACAGTAGTACAGGCACTGCTTAGCTGACTATGACTCTTTTCACATTTTTATCCTCTCAAAAACAAGCGTTATTATTTTTTAAGGTTAAAATTATATAATAAAAAAATAATTGGTGAGGAAGGTTGTGTAAATAATAAGTAATGCGATACTTTTTTGACTGTGAATATATAATGAGAGTTGATCATTTTAGAAATTTCATGTGGTTTTTGGATAGTATTTTTCTACTATTTGAACATAGAATGCGAGGTTTTTATATCCGGGCTAAGGCTAAAGGTCTCTTATTAAAAAGACTTTTTATGTCACGTTTTTAGTATTGATGTGACAGGTATACAATGTAAAATATACCAAATATGAGAAAACGTAATTGCAGTGAAAGTGATTGTTAATCATTATTTTGATTTGTTTATGAAGTAGGTATAGGAACATAGTTTATTCATGATCATATATTTTCTTAAATCGGAAGGAGACTATTACGAGTTTTTATTCCCTCCTAAGGTTAAGAACTGACATTTAAATGTCGGTTTACACCCGTGGTCGGTAACGAATTATCTATATTTATCATCGCAATACAAGGCGATATATATCTGTCTACAATATACAAATGAAACTTTTACCTGTCAAATTCAAATAAAAATTGCTTATTGATGGATTTTTTGTTATTTGCTGGCAATGATATAATATGCTTCTAGACGTCTATACCAATAAAAAAATTATTTTGCAAACATTTTCTTTCGTCCGGTTTTGCTACTAGTCACGTGGCGGAAATCCCTAAACCGGAAGTAGCAAAACCGGACGCTTGCAAAAGTGTATTTTTAATATTAAAGACGTCTACGTCTAGAAACATATTAATTGCCAGAAAAAAAGAAAAATCCATCGATATACCACTTTAGTTTAAATTTGTGAGGTTACATGACACCTCCCACCACCGAAACATAGTACAAGTGTTTCACCGCCCTCTCTTGTACCCAATAACAAATAGCAAGCAAAAAATACGACATGCCACTTTTTGCAGTCCGATGAGGGACAATATACAGGTAAATTTATGTAATTATTTTAACTTTTGTAAATTAACATTCTTTTCTTGTTTTTTTTTATCGATTTTATAAATGCTTTCCAGAAAAAATATTAACCAATGTTTAATTTAAAAAGGGAAAATAATTCCAAACTCAAATATGACCACAATGTAAACTTAAGAATAAAACATTCTGAATGCCACGTGTCACAAAATATTACTAGCGACTACTTATTTCCGGAAAACTACTACTCCTTTGGCTAATAACGCAACACCCATCATCCATGAATAGAGTGTATTTAACGTATCTGTAGGTTCCATTAGAGATTGGAATCGAAAATGTTTTGACAGATTTCAAAAATGTTAATAAACAAAAAGTTATATGTCTTTAGTAAAAATACAAAAAAATTGAAAATCGTCCTGTATCTCCTAAACCAATAATTAGTTACCGTAGACCTGATTGCGTCACTAAAAAAGGACGAACCACGTACACTCTTATGTTATGTTGGGTATGGGGTATTAATGCACTGCGACCTAAAAGATCTATTGTGTCTCCTTCTGTCGCTATCTGTATCTGTAATGTGTGGAGGGTGGGTTACTCCACGGCATTTAGGCCTCATTAGGCCCATTGTGCATCCTCCTGAGAAGATAGGCACCTCCTAGCTCGTGAGCCAGCCTATAGATTTATATCGGCCGGTGTTAGCCGATACTCGCCGAACACAAATCTTCTAATAAATGAGAGCGTCGAGCAATCGTAAAGGATATGCTCGATGTCTCATCTTCTTGTTCGCACCCTCTGCAGACTATATTCTTCTACTACTCTCAATTTTCTAAGGTCTCCTTTAAGTCGGCAATGGGTAACTAATTCAACAGTAATTCAATCGTGAAGCTTGTTTCATCTGCATTATGGTTATCTTGCATTGGTTCAAATATGCTTCTCCCAGTTGAACCATTTTTACTTATATTTTGAAACTTACTTATTTGTGCCCTTATCTTTTTTAAAAATTATTATTTCGTTTTAATTTAAAATCATTGTCGCCTATATTTTCCATTTTAAATATGTGATCTAATTTTCTTTTACGTATAAACCAGGTACACACGGACTGCACTGGTTCACTAAATTAGCTTATTGAGAAGATAGCGTTTTCTTTGAATGTGGAGGGTGTTGAATTAGTTTTAATAAAGTCGTCAAAAATCGAAAAAGGCATTTATTTTTACTCAATTTTCTAAATTAAAACCTTTAAGCTTTAAAATATTCTTGTACTCTTTAGAAGGTAAAAAGTATGTTTTAGGATTTAATGTGGAGTTTCATCGAGTATACAGGCTTAAGATAAAATAGTTCTTATAATGGATTTAAATAAATACCTCAAGAGTACTTCATAAATCTACATTAAAATTATTTGTTTCAAAATGGATAGTTTTAGTAACAAATTAGTTTTAAAATGATAAATGTCAAGATTATTATAAAACCAGTGTAATATCAATAGGACATTAAGAGCAAATCGTTTATTTGAAAGAAAAGGGTTATATCTCAAATAATTTTGCATCTGCTCTCTACTGCTGTTAAGCTAACTTGTTCCCTTTTCCCCTATAAAACATGAGAAAATTTTAAATAGATGTAACCCTTTTCTTCCAGAAGAACGAAATAGTTTTTATTTTAATTTAAAGTGTGCATTAAATTATTTACATAAGAATAAGTGGTCTTTAAGAACTTCTAGTTTATCTTAAGATAACTTTAAAATCAATATCGTTTTATGAACATATTAAAGCACTTTTAAAAATTGTTACTTGGAGAGTCCAAATAAGAACGAAACCGGCCTAAGCTGACGTTGTCATTAGTAAACAAAATTAAAGTTTTAGTATTGAAAATAATTTCCAATTAGTGCCGTTTTTCTTTTGGATATAATTCAATGCCTGTTGTAGTATTGCCCAAAGGACTACTTGTTTTTCGCAGGGAAACGCTAGCTCGTATTATTTTGTGATACATGCATTGAGAATTTCTTGTTTTTTTTTTAATATATTTAACTTGTTAATGATATAAGGAGATATAACCTCATTTATTTCACTTTTATTTATCACAGTAACTATTCAAAGGGTGACTGAAAAATCACGCCATCGTCCAATTCACATTTTTCTCTGAATTGACTTGACGTAAGGAAATATAACCTCATTTATTTCACTTTTATTTATCACAGTAACTATTCAAAGTGTGACTGAAAAATCACGCCATCGTCCAATTCACCTTTTTCTCTGAATTGACTTGACGTAAGGAAATATAACCTCATTTATTTGACTTTTATTTATCACAGTAACTATTCAAAGTGTAACTGAAAAATCACGCCATCGTCCAATTCACCTTTTTATCTGACTTGACGTTGACGTTTCTATATTTAAAGCTTTAGACGTAAGTAACTATTTAAAAATGCTTTGCAAATACGAACGAACACCTTAATAACTCAATTATTTATGATGGATTACCCTCGCTACAGTAAAAAAAGTTATACAGTATGAATGTACATATATTTCCAAACAAATGATTTCTAAAATGATGAATTTTCACACAGATTTTAAACTTATAACTTATTAAATTGTTTTTTTCTTTTTTAGTTATTAACTGCTTCATTTCGTTTAAAATACAACTACTTCTGCGAACCTTGTAGACAAAAATACAATTCTGACGAAATGCAGGTATGGAATGATTTTTTATTATTATTTTTATTAAATTATACATATTGTGATTACTTAATCCATCTTAAAAATTACAGATCACCAATGCAGTATGGTGGTATTATTTTTCTAAACTTCTCGAATTCTGTGATACGCTTTTCTTTATATTGAGGAAGAAAGAAAATCAACTTTCCTTCTTGCACGTCTATCATCATTCTACAATGTTCGCCTTTTGGTGGATCGGAATTAAATGGGTACCGAGTGGTTCCAGTGAGTATACAAATATTTTATTATTAACAATCATTTTTTTATTTCTCGTTTATCAGCAGCTCATAACCGATTTTGATGATTTTTTTTTAATTGAAATGTAAAATGGGCCATCCTCATCATCATCATCAGAATTATTTTCATCACCATTCATAGATGTATGTTCTTTAATCACAGGATAAAGGGTGGCGAAATAATAAATTTAACACTATCGCCGAAATCCTTCTTAATTTTATCCGATTACGGAGATTTCGCAAAGGAACACGCTTAGGTCCTTTTGGCATTGCTACTGCGCAGGATTTAATCTATACTTCGTTCTTTACATAATGCCGTTTTTCCCGTTTGAATCGGACCAGTAATAACCGAGATACACGCTTAAGTCCTTTTGGCCTTACCACTGCGCATGATTTTTTTGCTCGACTTTGATAGAAATGTAATCCCCCACTCCCCCGTTTTCCCTTCAGACCGTATGTCTCACTCTTACCCATTGAATATGTACCCTTCTCACTCTTACATATTGAATTCCCTATGTGAGGCGATAGTGGCTTTGTCTATCTATTATCTTACAGTGTGGTCCATATGTATGGAATAAATTAATTCTTATCGTTATTATGTACTTTTGGGAAGAAACCTGAAACAGGTCAATTTCTATTCTTAATTTGACAATTTGTAGTATGACAATATTACACCCTTTTAATTATAAGTACTCCCTCGAACGGGAATCGTGTGGCACCTTCTTTGAAAGGTTTTTTAAGTCTCTCTTCAGTTTTTTAAATTTTGTGCAATTATAACTAATTCATTTTGAAAATGTATAATTATGATAATGTCTCAATCGCAAAACTTGACGTAGAATGAAGCAGAGATTGTAGCATAATATTTAGAGTGTATTTTTTTATTATATTTTATAATTCATTCTTTGCTTCATTCTACGTAAATTTTTGTGATGAAGACACCACATTTAAAAAAAAATAGTAGTTTGTGCAACAAGAGTGGATATGATGGCCATATCGCACGAAGACGAAATTTGAGCACGATGCCGTAGGCGGAGTATATTTTTTCTACGACCCACTAGCGAAAATTTACAAATAAAAAAAATTATTTTAAGTTATTAAGACAAAATAACTAATTCTAAAATAATTTCTGACTTTTACTAATTTTTAAAATAAAATGAATGAAGAAAAAAATTAATTTAAAAGTCCCCAGTCGAGGCTCGAACTTGGGTTTCTCGCGTTGAAGTCAGATACTCTCACCACCCATAAATCGGCATATTTAGGAAATTTTTGTAATACTAGTAAATTTTAGTGAAATTAAAAAATTATTTATAATTATAGTTTAAATAAAAATAGAAATGATATGATTTACCGATTCTAGACAAAAATAAGTCATTTTAATGTATATTTATGTTCAATAACTAAAAAATATACTGACAATTAGTTTGACAGAATTGTCACTTATTTAAAATTTTTTAAATAATAGTCGTCGGGTGGTCAAAATATGAACTGTAATTGGTGGATTTCATATTTTTGCAGTGTTCTCACTACATCGAATGGATATAAAATGTATACGTTTAGTTAATGGCAATAGTATACTTTTTCGTTTTGTAATCTGTGCGTAGATAAGTTAATATCCATGTGGGTGTAGAAAAACTTATATTGCTGAAGAGAGAATTAAACTCCCTTTCAAACAAAATTTTTGAGGGGTGCTCATATTTCTGAGGAGGCACAAGAGGTTATAATATTTTTATTCTATAAATTGTCTAATTAAGAAATCGATATCTTTCAGGTTTTTTCCTAAAAGTACATAATAACGCTAAAAATGAATTTATTCCATACATAGGGGCCGCACAGTATACAATTTACTGTAAATTATCTATAATTTTCTTTCTTGAATATTCAAATGACCTTTTTTTGGAAATCTTCACTTTTTTTTTGATCACCCACCAGCTACGTTTTTGCAGGGTGTTTGTAAATAAGTGCGAAATATTTTAGGGGTTGATTGCCGAAGTTATTTTGTTGAAAAAGTTCCTATAAACGTAGGTCGAAATATGCTTCGTTTTCGATATATAGTGTTTAAATTTGGTTTTTATTTATTTTTATTAATTATTTCAAAAAGTTTTAAAGACATTGACTTCAAATTTGTAAACAGCTGGGTGGTCCGAATATATCTACTTGCAACAGCGGTGTTCGGGCGAGAATATCACAACTTTTTTTAATAAAAAAAAAAAAAAAAATTGTGTCAATTTTCGCTTCTTTTGTGGGTAATATGTGGTTGTAATTAACAACAACATTCCTAAAACCGGTTGCGTGTAGTTTCAGCACTAGAAAAGGCGCCCAACGTGGGGCAGTAATATACCAAATTGCTAAAGTTTTTTTGTGTTCTTCAATATTTGTTTTATTTATTATTTTTACCAATTTTTAGCTTTTCTACCTGCTATGGTCAATTCTGCGATACATGTTCTAATGTATTCTTACTACGGACTGGCAGCGCTGGGTCCAAAAGTTGCTCAATACTTGTGGTGGAAGAGATACCTAACGATATTACAACTGGTAAGTACGAGGTTGAATTTATTGACCAGAAATATTGTCTCCATTACGCAAATAGGAACGGATTCACTTTTGTCTACGCCTATGCCGTCTTTAGAACGCTGGATTTCAGGAGTTTTTGAAGTGGCACTAAAAATAATTAATTTAATTTTGAGATACGCTTGTCAATCACGTTTTATATTCATGTTATAGTTATTCTTACAATAAAAAATTCGAAATAATTACAGTCCACAGTCAATGATCTATAATCAATAACTTTAATCAACTGATTTTAGATTTCAAATGCCTTATGACATGTTTTTTTATATTTCCAGGTTCAATTTACCTGTGCCTTGATACTAGGAATGAACGGAATAAGAATGGGTTGTGAATTCCCTCTATGGATGCACTACACTCTTATCGGATATATGGTATCATTCCTTGTTCTGTTTGGTAATTTCTACGTAAAGGCCTACTTAGAAAAGGTAAGAAATCAAATAATCACTTCTTCTTTTTACAAAAGTTTGCTATGTTTTACCTTGAGTGTTACCGTTAAATATGTTTTCACTTCCACAAGAAGTTATCGCACCACCACAGTAGCCCAAAAGTTTATGATACACCAAAGATCAAGGGATCTATTGTGATGTTTTCGAAGATCAAATTCGACCTTTTGCACCCAAGAGTCTTCAAAACAAAATTTTTAGTATGTGTCATGGAATGGCCCACCCTGGCGTACGGGGAACGATTAATTTATTTCGACAAAGATTCGTTTGACAATACCTTTGACAGAGATTTGGGTCTCGTGGTTGTCCATTATTAAGAGCATAGGATTTTCCTTTGTTGCTCCTAAATATCGTATAAAATGTTCCAAATATCGGTTAAAAATTTCGGTTAACATCCAACCTGATGGACTAGCTGAGCCCATACAACAGGGAGGGGGGCACCTTTCAGCATAAAATCCTTATAGTGAACTCTGAAATATTAACAGAGGAGGTATAACGTTTCCTATTACACTTACTCCTCCACACATAGTTACTAGTTCCCCTCTTTCTGCCGATGTTACCTGTGCAACTTGCTTTTGGTCCTTCGCTGCTACAACTTTAGGAGAATCTTGAACAGTAGTTAAAGCCGTTTCGTACACACTATATATTCTATCTGCATTAAACTTAAATTTCGAATACATCTCTTCAAGTTTTTTGTAAAATCCATCTACTACTGGTTTATTAAATCCCATTGATCTAGCCAGTGTTATTGACTGAGCAGTTCGTATTGAAATACTTTTATTTCTTTTTAAGAATGCTGTAAACCAATCCCGTCCAGCACATTTTTCTTTTTCCCAAGACTTTGGAAATTTTTTATTGTTTGCAACTGCTAGTTGATATGCCAGTTTTTTTACAGATATTGGGGGTAAACCATGATGAAGTTTTGGGCTTATTTTTAAATATTCACATAAATTTTCTTCTTCACTTTCTGTGAAAATTTGACGAAGCGTGTAATATGGAGAAAGTTTTGGAAGATCTTCTAAAGTTGCGTAGTCCTAGTCTATTTATTTAAATTTTTGCATTTAGCTTCTTGGGATAACAAAAGTAAGACTTACCCTTTTTAAACTGTAACCTCCATTGATTACTGCAACTACGCCAGCAAACATTGTTTGTGGTTTAACAAGGCTAATATTACTTTTTCGTTTTCGGTTACGGACCATTTTCTAAAAGAAAAACATCTGCATCAGTAATGGAGTGTATACTATTAATCTATATGTAAATAGAGCAGTGACCACTGTACCACATGTTTATGGTTGCAGTGACCACTGTGCCCTTTGTTTATGGTGGCCACTGTACCCCGTGTGCGTCTTAAATGTTTTTTAACTCATAAGTAGAAAACCCGTCATTTGTTTTGCTTACGTTCTATATCAAAAAGCATTTTTCACGTTATACCCGACGGCTGTCGAATTACTCCGACTTAAATACAGTTTAAATAAAGTGTATTCACTGTGCCCCCGTATATATCCACTGTGCCCCGCTCTCCCCTACCTAATTCTGGCAAAAATCTATTTATTTTACTTATTTGTTAAGAATTATTTTTTCTAATTCCACGCCCAAATTGACTAATTAATTTGAACACAATTAAAAAGTATTTAGCATTTTTTTTTCGAACAAAACATTAAAACATTGACTGATATTAGAACAATTTATTTAAATTTTATTTTTTTTACAGGGTAATCAAGTGTTTTTCGGAATGGACTTTGGCTGCGGACAAGGGAATCAATACGCCAATCAGTATACTACACAATCACATAATGGTATTCAAAACGAAATAGACAAGAAACATAATTAAAATCAATCGAATTTTATAATTCGTATTTTATTCTAATAATTTATCCGAAATTTTAATTGTCACGAAGAATAATTTGGTCGAGCTGAAACGACGTCATCTCATAAGTATTACTTTTTTATAGTGCTGGAAATATACTATTTCTTGGGATTTACTATAAAGAAAAATAACATGTCATTATTTAGTAACGTGGCGTCGTCGTATCATCTCTAATGTTATTTCATAATCAATCATAGTGCTCTAGACGCACAATTCATAACATTCAACAAAAATCAAAAATATCCTCAATATATTTTACTTTTTTTAAAATATTTGGGTTTAAAAAAATTGTTAATCCAGATCTTCCTAAAATGTCTCATAAAAAAAGAGAACTTACAAACGTTTATGTACAAGCCTGTTGCACGAAGATATTTTATTAGCAGAATTTATTGATTCTTGCAACTGGCGTAAGGGTATCATAACATAAAATGTTGTTAATAAGCTGTTGATTATTTTTACGATAGATAAGATGTGATTATTATAATCAAAAAAACGAAGATTTCTTTTTATACATATAATTGTTATTTATTTAGGTGTTATCTCACAAGTTTTTCTAAAAATCGATGTTTGATTTTATCAATGATTGATAGTTTTTATAAGATTTTTGTATATAATTATAACTTGGTCATTGGATGTAACTTAGTCTTTTATATGATGTAAACACGACTTTTTGTTACCTATTGTTGAAATAAAATATGTATAGTTACCGTTTATATTTTTGTTTTCGTTTATAAATTACACGTTTTCCTTTTTTTTTTATTTAATTAAAGCTACTCATGTATATAGATATTATCACTGCCATTTACGAGAAAAAAAACACGTTTTGATCATTGTTATCATATTCTCAGGGTAATATGTTGAATTATTTGGGAATTTCAATAAATTAACGTCATGTAACATTGAATTTGGACAATATCATGTAATTTTTACTTTCTAAAATGATATTAAAGCTTTTAGTAAAAAAAAATGGTTTTATTCATATTTTTTGGTATAGGTATATGTAGTTGGTATAGTCGAAACGGAATTTTAAGTGGATTTATTTACCTACTTAAACCATAAATCAATATAAAATTGATGAATTTTGATATAAGAAGCAGTGGCGGCTAGCTAGATGATGCAGGTGTCGCGCTGCTTCACCAAAATTTCAGTAGAAATTAATAAAAAAATCAACTGAATACTTAAATATTTCCTTTTCTACTATGACACAATGCCCTGCATTTTTGTCTCTATACAATTTACAAAACAGAAACCTCCAAAACTGTACCTAATTTCGGGGTATCTGGACCACTTCATGAAACAAACGAGGCGCTTGATAAAAAAAATCCGACCGTCCGGGCTCGCTTGTTTTTGGAAATATAATACAATAGAAAAATTTCCTAATCCGAGCGAACGGAGCGCTTGACGCGCTTTACATAAAACCGCCGAACACGCGTCTCTTCAATAGGCGCGTTTATGATGGTTGCCATGATAACGGCACGTTTCGATCTAGCAGATTAATGCACTTGATGAGTTGATTCAGTTTGCTTCTTCCGGTAAGGACTATTTTTATACAGCGGTTGGACAGTTGATCAATTGCGACTGCTGATGATCCGCTTTTTGGCCGCTAGGCCGAACAAATCCGATGATGCGGCCACCCATATTTTTGGAAGAAAATTCAGGAAATTGGGGGATTGGTAAATTAATCAGTAAAAAAAGATTCAAATGTAAAAAAGTCAATAGGCTATATTTTGTAACCAAAATACAAATTACACAAAAACTTCATTGGTTAAACAAAAAAAAACTTTAGAAAATATTAACCAATAAAACTTATTTTTATGTGCACAAACCATAGTTATTGTTCTTTATCGCAGTGAGTTAAGATATGCAGTCTTAACTCAGGAAACGCTGAGCATAGTCACAACCAATATTTTTTTCAAGTTCATCTCCTGCGTCACTGATAAGGTACATTTTAAATGTTCTTTTTCAGTGGTAAGAGTTTCAGTGGGATTTTCATTAGCATTTCTCAAAGAATTGTCGTTGCCTTCTTTTTTATTTCTTTTTGTTTCCTATTTGCTGCTCTCTGCTCCTTTCTTAAATTTATTTATTGAAGTTTCTCTATTTTTTGCCTTTATTTTAGTAGTAATCTCGCCAAACTTGGAAGGATATCGCGTTAGATAACTTTTCCTTTGGCGCCTTATTTTACGATTTTTTTAATAGCTTCTGGAAAATGTAAATGATTTTCAGAAGGATCTATAATATTTTCTGATCTCTTCTGAGCAATGAGTTTGAGAAGGTACATTTTCTTGGTCTATTATTTTACCCCTATTTTCTTCAATCTTATCTTCTTTAGGTACACTTTCTTGATCTAGTTTACCCCTATTTTCATTAGTCTTATATTCTTTAGGTACACTTTCTTGATCTATTATTTTATTCATATTTTCTTCAGTCTTATATTAGGTAGAGTTAGGGATTTTCAGCTCTCCTTTTCTTGTCCTGTTTTTCTCGTTACATTTTCCAAAGATCTTTCTTTTAACTTGTCTTGGACTGTGGTTTGGGGTACTCCAAATGTACGGCTCGCTTTCCTTATGCACAACTTAAGTTATTTTCTCTAATTTCAATAAGAGCCCTTTTTAACGCATCAACTGAATACAAGAAAAATATTATTTTCTGAGATTTCATAGTAAGCTGCTTCTGCAACGTGTCTGTTTTTTTGTTCCTAGCTATCTAAAACGAAAAGAAAACCGATTTATTCCTAGCATCTCGACGACGAATGGTCGAGAAAAGGCCTCCTTCTCGGCCACCTAAATTATATAGGTTTTAAATAGCAGGTCGAAAACCGGTACCATTCTCTTGTTTTCGGCCACTGAATATCGACTATTTATATTTCGCGTGCATTTTTACATTAAGTAGGTTGCCGGTAACTGCCACTGGTTTGCTATATACCCTGAGAACCAGTGGACGAAATAAGAAAGGTAATATGTAAAATAATAACATCAAAAAGAGACACCAACAAGTAGACAAATTTTACCCTGGCCGAGAATCGAATAAATGAAATTTTTGTGTCCAGTTTAACGACCACCTCACCAACTAAATATTTTTTACGTCAAAACAATTATTATATTTTACAACATCTAAATATGTACTATTTGTCTAAGTCTAAGTCTACATTCAGCGAATTTTGAGTTTTTAAAATCTGATTTCTAGTATCTAGAATCGAGAATAGGTACCTACCCCCCTAGTAATTAATCTAGTGTAAAATGTGTTGCCTACATTTTGGGACATTACTTGTTTTACAGATTATCAATCTTTTTAAAAACATGATATACGTAGGTCGACCCCATAGACATCATATTCTATCCGATATATTTTGTGGACCAAAGATATAACGATATAACAATGGCTATAATTTAAACAAACCATTAAATTTCTATTTTTTTACGAGAACGTTCATGTACTTCGCACAAATAAGAAGACGCAAATGGAATTTATATTAATTACACTTAGGAGTGGATATTTATTTTTATTGACATCCAAAATGAATAATAAAACATAAAACTAAAACACATATATTTGTGGTATCCCTTTTTTATTTTTAAATTTCGCGCACTTTAGTTAAACGTCAATGTCAATGTTATTGATGTTGCCAACATTACAAACACCAAAATTAAAAAAAAAATCAACATTGCACACATACATACAAATATAAAAAATATTGAGCTGAGCAAAAACTTAAAAAGCAATATATTAGTGAATTATTATTTATAAATTTTCAACAAATGCATATATTATTGCATTAATGGTTGTACTTGAATGTTTTTGGTACACATTTATTTTTTTATTTAACCAAGAATAGAAACGAATTCTATGAACTCTTCAAATCAAATAACTGATACAGACGAAGCTTCGAGGTAAGTTGCATCAAGATTTGTAACGAAATTAAACTGTTTTCAAAAGCTTTTGGCCTAAAATATCGATTGATTAACAGTTTTTTAGGTTATGTTTGTTATGTCAATCTTGAATGTCATCATATCAAATAATTTCTTTGTTTGCGTTTTTTAAATTTATTTTAACACAAATTTAATGAACATGTTGTAGGACTAACCCAGAAGCATCGTCAAGTACTTTCAGTAACGAGAAAAAATCCACAGACAATAAGGACGAAGTTATGAAACGAGCTGCTGCTAAGAAACTTATTGAAAGATACTTTTACCAACTTACGGATGGATGTGGGAATCCTCATTGCGATAACAAATACTGTGCATCAAGTGGGGAAGTAAGTAAATGCATTTTAATTTAAAAACAAGTTAATTCAAGTTTTAATGGTCACTGTCTTTTCCTTGCTGTACTTTGAAGTAGTACAAGGTACTTACAGTGTTTTAAAAGCAGATGGGCATAATGACAGGTTTGAAGTACTGTTAGAGCTTACCACAATCTTCTCCATTCTCCAATAGATACTTCCAGTTTTGTTCTATTATGTTCACTTGATTTCTTACCATTCAATCTCTTGATTTTCTTCTTCATATAATGCCAGTTCTTCATCTTTTCCTTCTGCATGGCACCTTAAAGACTATTGCTTACCTTGGTACATTATAGTGTGATTTTGTGAGGGTGTGTCCAATTCATTTCCATTTTCCCATTTAATACTGTATTAGATATTAATTAAATATCAGTAAGTATAATTTTAATACCAGAATATTTAATTAAAATATTGTAATTTTCAGATGAAACCATTGACACCTGATGAAGCTGCAGCACAGGCAATTCAACTGTTTTCACAAGATGCCCGTTTATGTGAAAGGCATCCAAATAAAATAGCCAGGAAACAAGGAAATATAGGAAGTAATAAAAGCGAAACAACAAATGATGTTAATTATAAATCAAATTTGCCCACAAATGAAATTGAGTCACAGAGCAATTATTCAAATAAGGATAGTGCAAAATATAACTGTGGTAAGTATACAAACAATAAATAAATGTCTTAGTTATAATTTTTGCAATTAATATTCTCAAATAAAAATTTACATGGTATTAAAATTAAAACATGTTATATATAGAGTGAGTTCCTCTCACGAAAATGGTTTTGGCCAGAAACAATCCCTGACTTTAACAGCTCTGGTCAAAACTAAAAAAATAATTATATATTTTTGACGACCTTTAGTCGTTTTTTTTTGACCTTGAGTTTTTTACTTTTTTGGGGTCCACTGAAACTGTTTATCTATTTAACTTAAGCTTTAACCCACGTCATGAGTTGATTAGATTTTGGGCATAGTCTGAAAATCTTGGGGTACTTTATAGGGGATTGTTTTTCTATTCTTATATTATATATCTGTTATTTATAATTAGAAAAGAAAAGTCTTTGAATGAGTTATTTGTGATGCCATTCTCTATAATTTTTGTTATATAAATGATTTCTCTAAAATGGTCCTTAATGGAAAAAGGGCAAAATTCGAATTTTTTCAATATTTTTAATGGCAATGAAGTTATGAAAAAATGTTTAGAATAAAAAGGTATGATTGTTTTATCTTTAATTCATATTCTATACAATTTTTGTTTAGATGGCTGTGGGGTCTCATTTAAGAGCCTCAGAATTTTTCTTCAGTGCTATGTGCCTGCTTATTTATGAAATATATTGTCACCTGGTATCTGCTGTGGCTTCTAATGTGTTAAAAAGTAAAAAGTCTTGATGACTGCAGAATAACTGAAAATCCATCACAAATAGGCAAAATTCAAACAAAATAAAACGGTTTTTTCGCAATATAGATATTATAGATATCCCTCTGTAAAAATTACCCTTCGTTTCACCCTCCTTTATTAGTCTGTTAATGCCAATTTTCATGTCTATACCATGTTTAGTTTTTGAGATACAGAAATACTCAAATAATATTTGATCTAAACTGAAAAGTATGATGACACATGATTCTTTATGATCAAATGAATATAATCAGTTATTACAGTTTTTTAATATTTTCAGCTTTTGACATATTTGGTAGATTTTTTAAATAAATGTTAACCCCCCTTTCTACCACCATTAACATGATTTTTTTTTAAATTGAAAAACAGATACCATTTCATTTTCTGTGAAGAATCTAAATACCAATTTTCATAACTTTAATACCTCCTTTTTTTGTGATTAAAAACATGACAAAAATTGGTTGAATACATTCCTGAACAATTTGTATCGCATGTTCATTTAAATCTAAAAACAGCTGTCATGAACTTACATTTAAGATAAAAAAAAAAGATTATAAAGAAAAATGCATGGTATTTCAATATTCTGTAACTTCCTAAAAGATAATGATGATAATATTATTAAATATGTATGTATGGGAATTTCCATGATAACATTATTTCTAGTAATCAGAATTTAAAATAAATAATTGTGTAGCAAAGGCGTAAATTTTGCTACCGAAATTTGCTTGGCCTTGGCCACAATCTCTGATGATGCTGCTGCAAAAGATAATTTGGCCAAGGTTAATCATATCTACGTGGAAAGGTGTAAATAAACAATATCTAGGTGCAAGAACCCACTAGATTTATCTTGTACTGTGCTTTTTTACTGAACTAAAAAGATTGTTCCTTTTTTAGATTTTCATAATATTCACTCTTAATATAAATTTATTTTCTGATAATAGGTGGATATCTATATTGTTTTTGATTTTACTCTTTTTGCAATCTCAAGGGTTTCATATTTTGTAATCAATCTAATTTTTATATAATATATTAGTGTGATGTAATTTTATTTTCTATATTTGGCCACATCCACAGTGAATGCTTCTTTTGCTGAAAGCAAGTGATGACAGTCAGATTGAGAAACTTCAATTTAAAGAAATTTAATAATCTGAGGCTGACTGTTTAAATAAAAGTACACTTTTGGTCCCTATTTTCAGGGACTAAAATGGCACTTTTACTCCCTGCGAATACAAAATATCAAGCTACAAACTTTTCGCCTCGGGATTAAAAGTGCCACTTCGGTCCCTTGGTGTATAATATACTATGTGGGTCTCAGGTGATTCTAATAGAGTTACACTTTACGTGTCAACTAGTATTAATTGCTTGAGCTTCTGTGATTATATTTGTTCATGTTTTCTACTTATTTTTATTAATAAAATTGAACATTTTGATATTGAACGACATATAATGTGATACATTTATAAAAAATTCATATGTCCATGGTGCTATTGATCCATCCAAATTCCAGACCAGTCTGTTCAGCAGGCAACAACAGTAAAATGTATAGTAAACTTTCATTCATAGAGAGCATTGTTATTTCATTCATTTAAGACATGTATGACACGGATCTTATTTTCAACAGATTGATGAACTAAAATTAATATTTCAAAACAATAAAAAGAAAATGCTGTTTGTTGGTAAACACATCACTTGAGAACGGCTGAATTCATTTGGCTAATTAAGTGTTCGTAATAATCCAAATATGGTTTTCAGAGAAGGAAAAATTGCCCGTAAAATCGAAAAAATCGGGAAAAACTGGAAGAGATTTTTTTTTAAAATATTCTGCATGTAACAATTTCGGTAACAAAAGTAACTGGTAGCTACTGCACTGAAATCTTAATGTAACACTAGGAATAATATGTTTAAAGTTTTCTTTTTGGTTGACTAGTCTTATTACAAAAAAATTAATTGGTATGACAACACTGTAATGTGCCTTGCCTACTTAAAACTAAAACAGCTTGGGAATATTAATTTGAATCGCAAATTTTAGTAACTTCTTTTAGTTACTTATTTTAAATGATAACAGTGTGATTTAGCTAACCTATGTTGATACTTATTTTCATATCTATTTTTGTAAGTCTTACTCTATTACGTGTATTATCTACATAGGGAAAAATTCAGACTTTACTGGTGGTTCTTTTTCTTTAAATTTCAGCACCAGTACCAACTTTTTTGACAGAACAAGCATTATATGACGTAATAGACGATTGTGAGGCAAATAACAGTTACTCTCCACTTATTCGAACTTTAGGAGAAATTTTTAGTAGTATCGAAAATCTTTCAAAAAGTTTTCCACAAGAAGCAATTACGCCTACAAATGCGACGTCTAGTTTGGAAAATACAGGTAAAAACAAACTTTATTAATTTTAAAAATTATAAGGGATATATGTATATATTTTGTTATTGTTTTACTAATAACAGAAGATCATGGGAACCTTGGATAGCTGCCAATACTTTGTTATTTTGATTAATAGATTATATAAATAACGGTTGGCCTAGTTTGAAGGTTTTTCCAGCTGGAAAACTTGTAAATAAACGTATTTATTTTTTTTTATGTTCTGATGCATCTTGAATCTAATATATTTATAATTTTGGTTATGATTTGCTTACATAATGTAAACGAATATATATTAATTGAGATATGAGAAACTTCATTTTGGATAAACAATAAATAGTCATTTCATCACTGGGTACAAGAGACTCATACACAACATCCCCAGAAATTGAACGTTTGGGCCGGTATTTACAACAACAGAATCGTGGGACCTTTCTTCTTACAAGAAAATTTAAATGGGGAGAGGTATTTAAAACTTTTAGATAGACAAGTGATTCCGGCACTGGAGGTAAATGGACATCTGCCAGATAATATTTAGTTCCAGCAGGACGGGGTTCCACCCCATTACGCTCGCATTGTTCGAGATCGTTTAGATAATACATTTTATCATAGATCGATTGGAAGAAGAGGTACTTATGAATGGCCTGGGTGAAGTCCCGATCTTAATCCACTGGACTATTTTCTATGGGGTTATTAAAGTTCAAGGTTTATATTAACAGACCAAATAATTTGCAAGAATTAGCTGAAAGAATGACACAAGAGATTCAGAGAATTCCACCAGAAGTAATAGCTAATGTTACATGAGAATTTACAACTCGACTTGCCTAT
Organism: Psylliodes chrysocephalus; assembly: GCA_927349885.1. Classification (NCBI taxonomy): domain Eukaryota; kingdom Metazoa; phylum Arthropoda; class Insecta; order Coleoptera; family Chrysomelidae; genus Psylliodes; species Psylliodes chrysocephalus. Next base: position 15,075,839 of record OV651820.1, on the reverse strand, counting down.
TGTCAAGAAGTAAACGGTGCTCAGTTTGAACATTTAATACATTAAGTTTAGTTTCGGTTTACATGGTATTCTTGTTTTATTTCACTGCTTTGTAATTCATTTAGTTTTAATTAATAATTATTATTATTAACTTCTTCAATTAGACTACTAGATATCATTAGATTTTCCTTACTTTAGTTATGTTTTTTTTTTAAGTCTCGGTTGGCATTATGAAAATAAAAAATATTGAACCCGATATATTTGAATTCGTAATAAAATATTTTATTCGAAAATAAAATAATATACAGGGTGTTTCATTAAAAAATTTAAAATCGATATTACTTCCGGTTAAACCGGAAGTTCAAAATTGTTAAAAAAAAAATAAAATCAAATTGACAATTTAATGTAATACCTACCTTCCAATTTTCATTTCGATATCTTTAACAATTCCATAGATATTTACTTGGTTCCACACATTTGCCCATCACTGTATACAGAACTTGTATTTATAAAAAGTGGCCGTAAATTAAATGCGGCCAAAAAAGTTATACTTTAGGTACTTATGTTAATAAATCCGTAAAATTTAATTTTATTGACAGTCGCCAAAAAAATAGAATACTATTTTTTTAGAGAAAAAAATGTGACATATGTAATGTAAACAAGCCGTATCTATTCTTTTGGACATCTGTGCAATACAGACAGCAATTTATCTTAGGCTCAATAGGAATTGCTACAATTTTACTTGCATGAAGAAAAATTTTGAACTGTAAAGCGGCTCTTATCGTTTGTGAGATCCAGACATTGTGATTTATTAAAATTTGCTTTTTCAGATATAAAAGCTTTAAAAAAAGAAGAGGTCCGATCTCTGGAAGGGGAAAAGGACAAAGATGAAGACAGTTCAGCAGAATCTAGTAAAAATTCTTTTGCGCCCGTCGACGTATCATCCGTACGCAGGGCGTTTACGGCACTGTTCAAATTGAAAACTTCTATTTTCGAAAACGCGCTTGTCAACGCTCTAGTTACTTTAGCGGGAAATTTACAAATGGAACTACCAACTAGGAAAGAAAGGGGAATCAACGACGATATTGTTAATGTTTTGATTATAGTTTTTGAAATTCCTGGATTAGGTAAGTTATTTTCCTAAAAAAACCCCAACCAATATATTTCTAAAATCTAAAACGTTTAAGTTATTTTCAAATATACTGAGTGCTTCGTAATGTCAGGCTATATATAATAATAAGAATCTTTATTTAATATAGAAAGTCCTAATACATAGTAGTTTTTTTTTTAAATATTACATATTATCGTCAATCTGCACAAATTCAGTGGAATAAATAAAATCTTGATAGAATTAGTAATAAAATCAGTAAGAAAAGTAAGACGTTTAGTACTAAAGTTAAAATAAAATAAATACATATTAAAGTAAACATACAAAGTTAATTTAGTTAATTTAATTTACGGACTGGAAATAAATTGTATTAAACATTTTTTAAACTGAGGTAGAGAGGTACTCGTTTTAATTTCACTAGGCAAAGCATTAAATTCAGGTAATTGCAATATATAAATATATTTTGTTGCTACAGCTAGTCTTGTTTGTGGAATATAAAAATTATTAACAGATCTTGTATTGTAGTTATATATTTCATTATTGTAGATGATAAACTCATTGAAGAACTCAGGAAGTTTTTTTATTTTTTGCTTTATAAACAAAAGTCATTGCTAAATAATAAAATCTTTGTCTGACTGAAATTCAACTTAAAGTGGTCAGCATACCATTTATTGGTGTGTATCTGTTACATCCAAGGATTATTCTCATTCCTCTATTTTGCAATTTTTGTAGTCTTGGTAAAAGCTATTATCCAATTTATAAAGTAACGATCCGTGGTGGTCAAAATGAGGTTGTATAATAGTTTTATAAACTGTTAATCTAGAAAAAAGGAAGAGATTTAAAGCAATCCTTGAGAAGAAAAATAGCTTTTTTGATATTTTTTTACATACATATTCGCAGTGAGGTTTCAATAATAGATTTTCATCTCAAATAAATCCCAAGTATTTAAATTCATTAATCCATTCAACATTCTCGTTTTCAATTCTAATGTTGTATCTATTATAGTTTATTTGATTTAATTTATATTTTCTTCCTAAAATCATTGCTTTCGTTTTTTTAGTATTAAGTTTATTTTTATTTAAAAACTAGGTTAAGAATCAATATATTATTCGGTTTATTTAAAATTTCTTCAAGGTTATACCCATAACATGCTACCAGTGTATCATCTGCAAATAGATGAATAAAGTCACACTCAATATAATTAATGTCATTTAAATATATGATAAATAGAAGCGGTCCTAATATACTTCCTTGCGGTACTCCTAAGTTATTTTTTAGCGTTTCAGATGTTGATTTACCTAGCTTAACATATTGTAATCTATCAGTCATATACTGTTCAAACTAGGTCAGGACTGCAAAACCATAATATTTCAATTTATTAATCAAAATTTTACGATCTATTGTCTCAAAAGCTCGTCTAAAATCTAGAAAAACTGCTATTATATATTTATTTTCATCAAGTACTTCCTTCCATTTAGATATAGTAAACTGTAAAGACATTTCGCATGAATGGCCTTCCCTAAATCCTGACTGATTTCCCACAAACAAACCATTGTTATTAAAGTATTCTAATATTTAGTCACAAACTATGGTTTTTAATAATTTTTCAACCGTCGGAAGTATATTTATATAGGTCGCAAGTTGGATGCATTTGTATCATTTGCAATTTTTTGGACTGGAACTATCTTGCTTGCTTTTAGTCTATCAAAAAATGTTCCTGTTTCTATTGAGGTGTTTATTAAATTTAACACTGCAAAGCCAGTTGTATAAAAGGTTTCCTTTAAAAACTTAGCACTCAATATCTCATCATAGCTTCCCTTAATTTTTAACGAAAAAACAGCTCTTTTTTTAGTTGATATAATGTAATTAATTTAAAATCAGTTAATGTTGATTGAATATCATTTAAAAAATTTGGTGACCAATCATCAGTTGAAGGTATTGAATTTGTTATTTCACATATACTATTTACAAAAAAATTATTTTATTTGTTGGCTGCTTCTTCTTCCGTTTTAGCGAAAGATACAGATCCATCAACAGAAAACCCAACAGAGTCAAATTTAATTTCAATATTTTTACTTTTAATTTATTTTTTAGTGTTTTCCACATTTCCTTAGAATCATTTTTATGTTCATCTATTTTATGTTCATAAAACTCTTTTTTCTTGCACTTCAATGAATTAACAACTATATTTCTTTTATTTTTGTATTCATTCCACAATACATTTTTATCTGGACCTAAGGCTCTTTGAAACTTTTTGTACACTTTATCCCTCTCTCTGGCCTGTACGTTTACCTCCTTATCATACCATGGAACATGATTTTTCTTTATCTGTATCTTTGTAACTGTTTTAAACTCTACTACAATTACTTTCCAGTTGACTAAAAATTTCATTTACATTATTTGAGTCAAATAACCAGTCACATGATATTAATTCTAAATTTATTTCATGATGTTTATCTACATTTAATTTTCTAGAGAAAAAACTTAATTCATTCACATAATCCACATTTTTCTCAAAATTAATACTTATAATCGAATGATCTGTTATTTTAGGAAAATGATGAACACTTACAGAAACATTTTGATTCGATAAAACATAATCGATTAATGTCAAACTGTCCACACTTATTGTGGTATAATCATTTACATGTTATTCAATGCCATAAGACTGAATTAAACTTTTTATCTTTTTGCTATAAAAATTATCTACAAAATAATCAATATTAACATCGCCCACCATTCTTCAATTTTATCTATAAAGACTGCATCACTGGAACTGGGCGAATGGTAAAAACCACCAATCAACCATTTAGTTTTATTAAAATTAACGTTAACAATTTTACACCAATAATTTGGCACAAGAATATCTTCCTATTTCACATTAAAAGTAATGTTGTTCCTCAGGTAAATAAGTACTCCTCTCATGTGTCGATTTGAAGAATTACATCTTACACATACATATCCATCTACTGCAATTTCAACATCTTGGATATCATCTGTACATCTTGCTACACTTAATATAACTATAGATGGTTGATAGCAAAGATTTCTACTAAAACTTCATCGCGGTGTGCCAAAAAATGTACATTCATATAAATTATATCACTTCTAAAAGATATATTAGGACCATTTACTAGTTTTTTTGTTTGTTTTGGGTAGATGCATTGCTATCAACAATTGTTGGAATATTATTTATGTATTTTATAGTTTTGTTTTCACCGTTATCTAATTATTCCTGCAGCTTCCTTTTGACATTAAAGAAGTACTCTCTTTGCGCTTTTGTTTGATCAGGAAAAATTTTAATAGTTGGAATTTTTATCTCCTTTTTCATTTTTAACACCTTAAGAGCTTCTTGTGGACTGCGAAAACAAACTTTTAGTGGTCTATTTTTGTTTTGGTTTTTGCCCAGTCTGAACACCCTTATATTTGTAATATCAACATCAATATCTTTTAGCAGTTATTTTACTGAGTCTTTATCTTCTCTTATTTTGTTTGCAACTATTTTTTGTTTCGATTCATTTATATTTAACAATAATGTTTGATGCCCTCTTCTGTCTTTCCGCCACTTACATCATTAGTTCTTCGCTGTTAATTTTAGCTACATTTGAAGCTGTATCTTTTTCGTTATTTTGATCAGATGCCTTATTTTTCATAAGTTTTTCAATGTTAATTTTTACTTGCTTTAACTCTATAGTTAGTTCTGGAACTTTCCAAAAACCTGTTTCACATTCACTGCACAAAAAAATTTAATTTCGTTTATTCTTGAATTGTAAACATTTGATTTCTGACGCTGTTAAGTGAGCACATAAGTACTCTTTGCATGAATCACATGGAAAAACTTGATTAGCTTCCTCATCCTTACACTTTGAGCAGATCTTTGCATCCATCTCAAGTTAAATAAATAGTCACAGATTTTTAAATTTTAATCACACTTATAATGGTGCAGTAGACACTTCCTATTTACGAATTTATTGACAACACTTTTTTTATTGCAATCATTCTGATTATGTTTTATATTACCCAGGCGGATTTGTCGCATCTCCATATTTGAGTAGGGAAGATTTGTGCGTGTATGAGGATGCGTTTTATGAATTAACCAGTATGGGCGTATACTACGCTTGATTTACACTGCTGTTACTCGTCAAATTTAATTGTATGCTGTGATCCAACTTCTTATTTTGTGGTTTAGACGATTCTTGAATTGATTTATGGAGGTAGAATTAATGGTACTGATGCTTAGGCAGTTCCAGTGATAGGCTACTCAATTGATAAGAAAATTTCTTCGCGGGAGTTTATTATATTTTTCTTTTGAAAGCTTTTTGTCATGAGATCTCAGATTTGTATTGTGACTAAAGTGGCAGATGTTTCTCACATTACAAGCATAGTGACTGTTGAGTATTTTAAATACCTCTGACTGTCCTGTCTCGTTTCTAATTTTGCAAGCCTGTCCTCATAGGGCAAATCTTTAAATTTAAATTTTTGATAATCTGGTTATTCGCCTACGCACTCATTCTAGCTACTCTATGTCTGTAACATAGTATGGATTCCAGACAGTTTGGACGTATTTAAGTTTTGGTCTTACATATGATTTGTGAAGTTTCAAGATCATTTCTGTTAAGTCTTTAGATCAGATGTTAAAGTGATTCCTAAGTATTTTTCTTTTATTACTGATGTAATTTCTGTTTAAAAAAAAAAGCTAAATTTGGAATTATTTTGACAGTGCATTTGGAATCATTCAAAAGCATTTTCCAATCCTGTGCTCACTTTTTGATGTAGCAGTGGATTTGCTTATGAGTTTCCATCATCAGCAACTGAAGCTTTGTTGGTGTGGAGTCCTTGGTTAAGGTCACTAAGTACACTATGAACAACAGTGGTTCTAGGACTGATCCTTGAGGAACACCGCTGTGTACTTTGTGCTCTTATGAAAGTGAGGAGTCCATTTAGAACCTTATTCCATCTCTGAGTTCTTAAATAGCAAGTTAAACAAATATCGAGGAGCGAATGCCTGATGATTTTGTAATAAAACTGTATTTCAAAGTTTTTTTGACGGGCTTTGTGGATTTTATGTATATAAGTGCAATAAACTATTTAATTATTATGTCGATCCATTGGTTTGGGCTATAAATTTGCCCATGATGGCAACTAGCGCTCTCTATTATTTCATTTTTCGCATTATTATAAAGATAAGAGTGTCCTGATATCAAGAACATGTGTTCTTATAGTGTCAATGCTATTGTTGTCTTGTAATAGCTTCTGTATTAATCAAAATAAGCTATTAAAACACACAACTAGATATTTTTTATAATGTTTCCACACATCGTACTACCAACGTATTACCGCTTGTCAAACATTAGTCACAATAAAAGTGAATCAACTCCTGACTTGCTCCATTATTATGCTAACTTGTAACTTACTTCATTTTAATAATGAATAATAATCGTTTATAAGTTTACTGCGTTAATATAAGGAAAATATAGTGCATACTTCGAGTTGACTCACTTTTATAGTGAAATTTATTAGAAAAAGTGATAACAGCACAAAATATAGAACTACACCTCTTTTACAATGAATGAAACACATAAGAAAGATTTTTTTTTAATTTGAATTTTTGACTGCGAGAACTGAGTCCATTCGCCAAACCACATAGATTAAATTTTACTTAGTTCTATATCATATAGTAAGGATAATACGCTCACGTCTAGTTTTACAAAACAAGAAAGATAAAACTCTTAAAGACTGTCACATATTATTGCAGATTGTGACAATATTTGAATTTTAGGTTCAGGCGATTTGCTAGAAACGGCACTGCCGGCGATATGTCGGGCGGCACAAGGTCTTCCCGTCGAAGTCCAAGCTAGCTTAGCCAGACAGTGGTCGGGAGTGGCTAGAAGTAGCCTAAGAAATATTTTAGAAAACCTTCAACAACTTATAACTCTACGTGCGATGATGACGCTCTTGAGAGACTTTTGTGTGCAGGATGAAAATGTCATTACGTCCGCCACTAAATTAATGAAGGTTTGTATTTTATTTTCTTGTGTGGGAATTTAAAATTATGGTCTCATTTATAAGACGCTAACAGGTGGTTTAAATTTATTTTCCCGCTGATGATTTTAAGCAGACTAATAGTTTGTTTACATTGTAAGTCTTGTGTATTTTTCGATTTTTTAGTTGTTTTTAGATATACAGGGAAAATAAAAATAATGATTTACAGTAAAATACTTCAATATAGTACATAATATTAATTAAAATGTTGATAGAAATTAAAAAATATGCTTAAATTTAAATCGATGCTCTTATTTTTAATTGATTTTGATTTACTTTATTAACCAACTTCAAAAAAAAGGAGGTTCTCAATTCGTCAGATATTTTTTGAGAAAATCATCAAACTCTTCATTTTTGGAGTTGATTTTTAAAAATTACTTTTATAACTTATTAAATAAATAATAATCCAAAATCAATACACACTTTAGTATTTGGATTTTTTTAATTTTACAAATTCCATGCTTGATTATGTATTTTCAAGTAATGTAGAACATTTTATGGGGAATATTTTTTTTTGTGAAATTTAAGATAAACTTTTTCCCATTTGTATAAAACTTTTTAGGACATATATTAGCATATATTTTTTATTTTGTTTAAAAATGTATATCTATCCAGACAATACCTATAAAATAATAATTCAACAAGATTTATATATAAATAGATCAAACCTTCATGAAAATTTTATTGTTATACACTTTATACAGTAGTTTGTGAAGATATTCTTTTCAAATTTTTGTACCAACATTCCTCTCATCAATTTTAAACAACTTTTAAAATGCCCGTCGATCCGTCCGATGTTACGTTTTTTGTCCGCACAATAAGTCAAAAACGAATAATTATATAAACTTGAAATTTTCAGAAAAATCAAGCCTCTATAAGGGGACGAAGTCTATTGATTTTGAAAAAAAAATATGATTAAAAATGGGGGTTAAGGGGTGTTGAAATAAAAAAAATCAAAAACGGAAAACATCGACTTGAAATTTACAGGAAAATCAAGCCCTGTAAGGGGACGAACCCTATGAATAAAAATGAAAAGAGAACAAAAATGGGGAGTTAAGGGGGTTGAAATATTAAAAAATACTAACTCGGAAACAAAAAACGATATCAACTTGAAATCTACAGGAAAAATCTGATTTAAAATGGGATATCAAGGGGGTTCTGTTAATCTGTGAAGAGTATAATATAGAATGCCAAATATTATGTATCTTCATTCTAGTTACTTTCCCTTTAGGAACTGTTAGATAAATTTTATGGTACATATTTTGAGTATTTATTTTCATTTATATAAAAACTAGTTGAATATCAAAATCGATATTGTTTTTTTTTTTTAGATTTTATACTATGCGAATATGTTAGCTGGTGTATTAGAATCACCGGAACTGAGATACCACAGTCTTACAGACTCAACTGACGGTTTACTTAGCAAACCAAAAAACACGCTGCCTTCTGATCCCCTTGCTGACGAATTAGGAGTACACGTATTAGACTGCCGGACGCCTTATATACCATTTTCGGAATTTTATCATGAACCCCTTAGCGAAGCTGTAGAAATGGATAGGGATTTTGCTAATTATAAAAGTGAAACAGGTTAGTTTGTATGAATAATTTTTTAAATGTCTAAATTTGATTCTATTCCATTTATTTCAACATAATATATGAAATATTTGTAGGTAAATTTAGTTTTATGCACTATCCGTTCATTTTAACGCCTGCAACGAAAACGATGGGTCTATATTTCGACAATAGGATACGAATGTACTCTGAACGAAGAATTAGTTTTTTGCAGACGTTCACTGGGTTGCCGTCGCAGCCGTTTTTAAAATTAAAAGTGAGAAGGGATCATATTATAGATGACGCACTTGTAGAGGTAAGTTTTTTAACAACTGAATCATTTATATAAGAATGTGAATTCAAGGTTTTAAAAATATATTTGTAGAAAAGAGTTTATTTTAAATAAATGAATATTGCTTCACATTCTACTTGTTCTTCCAATATTTTGCATATTTGATCCGAGGGTTGCCTTTTATATTTTGGGATTGGACAATCCTGGTGCTGCCACCTCTCGACTGATTTCTTCGTGGTAAAATTTGACGTTTGTAGCGATATATGTACTCAAACTTTTTGACGTAGGAGTGTTATTTGTGTTGTTTACAGTAACTTGAAAAATTAATGCCCAAAAAATGGAATTAAACATTTTCTTGCAATTCATTTTTGCAACTTTCGACTCAACAACGGTGCATCAATGAACCTAATTCGACTTTTGAACCAGTGTTCATATCAATGGTCTACCTAATTTAGTTAGGGCCATGCTCAATGACAAAAATCATTAAAATCGTCCAAAATCGGTTATTGTTCCGGAAAACATGTGAACTGATACTCCAAGAACGTCTATGACTTATCGTGAGATTGTAACTATAGCTAGGCCAAATAACCACCATTTGTCACCAGTGTAACAACCAATAGGTCTCTAATTACTATCATCACTAAACTATTAAGCGATAGGAGGCAGCATTGTCACCAGCCATATGGTCCTGGAGTCCTAAAAGAACATCTATTCGTCCTTAATAGCATAGTCGAGCGGTTTTGGCAACTGATAAAAGTATCTGCTAGTCCTTAGGGGTAGAAACGCCAAGGCTTCATAATTGTTCGGAATATTTTATAATTGGTTTTGGAAAAAGGAGGAGATAATAATAAGTGAATAAACATGTATATTTAAAATAATTACAAAATAACTAAATGTCTCAAGATAAATAAACAATTTTTATTTTGGGAATATGCAAATATAGACAGACTACTTATGTTTAGTACACTGGTTGATGATATGTCCGAACTTTTTGATAAAGACTTAAATGAATTGGGCCGGTATTTTATTATATTTCTGACTCGAAGATGTTTAAAAAAGTAAGTTATTTTTTATTGTTGATTGTCTTATTTCAACAATATCGTTAATACTTCTTCGTCATCAATTTCTTTTTGAAAACTCGACCAAATCAGAAAAATCTATGTCTTCTTCCATTACTAATTCTTTAAATAATTACAAAATACAGTAATGTTAAATAACAAGTTAAACTGATTCCGAATTAAAAATTCTTATTAAATCCCAAAACTTTAACAACGATTTGTAATCAGTTCGAAATACAATTCATTTGTTGTTGGAATACTATATGTTCTGAATTTTTAAATAGCTTTGCATAAAATTCAGTAAAGTTCTGAATCGTTCTAAAATTGTGTTGGAACAAACCTTAAGTCGGGAGGAAAGGACCAAACTCCAAGAGTACAATAGACACATAAAAATAATGTAAAAAAACTCATGGTTTTATCCGATTTTTATTTGTTTTCAAGTTATAGGATAAAACAAAAGTTCATACATTAACATTATTTTAATCATTGCGTTATGCCATTGAACTCGTAAACATTTTCTGCTTCGTTTATGAAGAGTGCCTGTTGCTCTCTTAATTGATTCGTCTTTAATATCGGCAGCAGTATTTTGAATACTTCGAATTAGTGCATCACGAGTGTACATATTTACAAATAAAAATCAGATAACATATGAGTTTTTTTTTATTATTTTCATATGTGTTTGGTCCGTTCCTCCCGACTCATTCTATATAATTAAATTTCTAGTTGGAAATGATTTCGATGGACAATCCGAGCGATCTGAAAAAACAGCTAGTCGTCGAATTCGAGGGAGAGCAGGGCATCGACGAAGGAGGCGTATCGAAGGAATTTTTTCAATTAGTTATAGAAGAAATTTTCAATCCGGATTACGCGATGTTCGCCATTCAACCGGAATCGCAAGCCACCTGGTTCAATCCTACTAGTTTCGAGAGTGATGCTCAATTTAAGCTTATAGGAATAGTTTTGGGATTGGCGATATATAATAACGTCATTTTGGCTGTTAATTTTCCTATGGTGCTATATAGGAAGTTGATGGGGAAGAGGGGGAGCTTTGAGGATTTGCAGGACTGGAATCCCGTAAGTAATAATAGTTATTTATAGCGATGAATCTTTTCCGGAAAAGTAATTTTTGAACATATCCAACCAGTTCATTTGTTAACATTTTATTTTTATTAGATTCAAGATTGTATTCATTTAAACATAAATAATTTGGTTACTTATGTACCTTTAAACTACTTTTTTTATAAACTGTATTTGAAATTCAATTACAGAATGGTTCCTTTTTGTTAAAAGTAAAATAAAACACAAATTAATCATTATTTTCATATTACCAACTCTCGTTAGTTTCAATATCGGTATTGTGATCATATTCACTTAATTTCCTAAATAAAAGTAACTGTAAGTAGGAATTTTCTCTTTTTTAGGTACTATATAATAGTTTAAAGCAACTTTTGGAATTCGATGAGCCAAATCTTGAAGAAGTGTTCATGCAAACTTTTAGAATAAGTTACCAAGATGTTTTTGGTTCAACGATTGATTATGATTTAAAAGAAAATGGGGAGAAGATAAATGTTACACAAGAAACTAAATATGTAAGCAGTTATTAAATCAATGGTTAATTTTCCTTAAACGATTTTTGTTTTTTTTTTTATAGGAGTTTGTAGATATGTACGCCGATTTCTTATTGAATAAAGCTGTGGAAAAACAATTTTCTGCGTTTTACAGAGGTTTTCAAATGGTAGTAGATGAATCACCTCTTGAACTACTTTTCCGTCCAGAAGAAATAGAACTTTTAATTTGTGGAAGTAAAGTACGTACTAAAATTGGCTTCTAATACTTTTTGTATACTAAAAATCAAAAACAAACAACCATTTTAATTCTCATTTTTTCAGAACTTCGATTTTGATGAACTGGAACACTCAACAGAATATGACGGGGGTTACACAAACGAATCGCAAATTATCAAAGATTTCTGGTCAGTGGTCCACGCTCTGTCTACAGAAGACAAAAGAAAGTTACTTCAATTTACAACAGGTTCGGACAGGGTTCCAATCGGAGGCCTAAGTAGACTGAAGCTCGTCATAGCCAAAAACGGACCTGATTCCGACAGGCTGCCTACCGCTCACACGTGTTTTAACGTACTTTTACTCCCGGAGTATTCTTCTAAAGAAAAACTAAAGGATCGGTTGGTCAAAGCGATAAATTATTCGAAGGGATTCGGCATGTTGTAAAAAAAAATCGTGTTTTTTTTGTGATTTTAAGTATATTCAGTTACTAACAAACTGTAATATTTGTTTTTAATATAATTGTGTACAGCCCCCTATCAAATGACTTTTGTTGTTTATTAGTTTTTTTGTATTGTGTATTTTTTTAACAGTTTACCAAGAAAAGAAGTAATAAAATACCGTCGTTAATTAAAAAAAAAATAGTACACGTAGATGATTCTGGTTGTGTGTCCAAATACCTTTGAAATAAATCAACCTTGGTTTAAATTTTAACTGTAAAATTTTTCAAAAATCACCAATTTCGTTTAAAAACATTCGACCAAGTATAAGTCTTATTCTGTATTTAGTTGTTTTAAAATAGAGTTGATCGATTTAGTTCTGGTGATGATACAAAGTATCGGTAAGTACAGCAGAGTTTTCTTTTTGTATGTACCAAAAACACCAACGAATGGAATCTTGATAATTTTCGTTCAATTTACACATTCTTAACTTTAGTATTTTTTTTTTGTTTTCATGTTTTTGAGATAAGTTTATGGATTGCAATTTTTAAGCGTCTTTTCCAAAAAAAATTGAAAGGAGAGATATCTGTAGCGGATCTATTATTTTGGGGCCCCACACTTTATCATTTTTATTTTATATTCCTTACCTATTGTTTCAATATTTAAATCTACTAATAAATAAAATACCTAGGTATATTGAAATAAAAACAAGAAAAAACAAATATTTTTGTTTAACATTTATTGGTAAAATTAAATAAAACAAACTAAAATGAAAACATAAAATTAAGTCAAAACCAATTTAAAATAATAGGAAAAGTATTCTCTATTTACAACAAAAATATAAAGAACAATTACATTTCTTTAAGTACAAAAATGAAATTGACAACAAAATAAAATACGAATTGGAACATATAAACCAAAAAAAAGTAAAATTAAACAAATAAAAATTATCCTTTTTTTCTCAATTTAATATCTGCAAATTATTTCTTCATGGTAAATCTAGTTTCTTGTTCTAGTTCTAGCTGCTTCTATTCGTTTTCTAAACAAAAAATAAATTCTGTTTTTCACGTGGCTCTTGTATCAGATATAATTTAAATTTGAAACATTTACTTTTTAAAATTAAATCAAGATACAATAAAAACTAATTATTATAAACATTGTGCAATTCCAACAACCAAAATGCATTATAAAAGCATATTTAAAAAATTTAACTTTACTTTCAAAAAAATAAACTTATAACTAACAACAGGTTGAAATATAATTTCTACTAAGATATTTTTATAACGACCTTATTCTTTTTTTTTTACTCACCACTTGTACAGCCAAACACTAGTAAATACTACGAGATAATATCGGGAAATTAAATTTCATGACCTAGTAGCGATATTATCTGCTTTACTGTACTCCCACTTCATGAAATTTCCCTTTCTTAGGAATATTGCGTGCGGCGATAATTGAATTTAAATTAATCGACTATTATTTTATACAATGTCACACAATTAAAATAACATTTTTAACTGGAACTTTAAAATGTTACAAGCGTCACAAAAAACGCCCGTACAATGATTTTCGATACGTCTTTTTTCGATTGTGTGAGGAAACCCCACGGAGATGAGGTCCGCATCCAGGTTCCGGTGCACCAGGGGATCGTTTTCGACGTGAAACTTGGATTAATTGTCCAAAAAACGCCCCTACAATGATTTCGGGTTGTTTTTGGCAATCTTGTCAGGAAAATTCTCGGGGATGACGTCCAGGTTCGGGCGCACCAGGTGTCAGAGGGTGTTCGACGATGCCGCATTTGAATTCAGCACCCTGTAAGGGGTTTTATCGCCACAGAGAAAACGGTTCCTTACGAATGGCGCTGGTTACGGGCGGTTCTCGAGCGCCAGATTTTTGGTGATGGTTTACTTCACAAACTTTCGAAGCGGCGTCGAAAGTAGTCGGGTAGCTACAGATGGAGATGAAAAATTCCAGGGGTCAAAGGTCACTTAGACACAGGTAATAGAAGGCCACAAGTAACGGGCTTTAATCGTTTCTTGGGCTGGTACAGAATTTATCGCTAGCTGAAAAACAATGGGGGAATAAAGTTGGGAATTAACAACCAGTAATACGGCCAGTTAACATTGACACATATATTGTTTTAAACTATTTACAAAAAAAGAATAAATTAATGTATTTCAATGCCCACCCTCACGATAATATGTACAAACCCTAAACAAAAATAAACAAACAAAACGGCCGGAATTGACTTCCGAGTAGTCTCAATCAGACGTAAAGAAAAAAAAATGAAATCGATAATTGTAGTTATGTTATCACGGTCACAGCAAAAGTTTATTATTGAACTATTCGACAGGTTCGGGACAATACTAATTCCAGGGCTGAAACCGGGACTCTATAAGAGGTTTACTCAAACTAGTGGTTGGAAAGTAAAACCAACTAACAAGCGGGATAGTACATTATCTCTGAATGAAATGATCGTAATCACGAGCCGCTTCAGACTGGGGAATGAACTATTTAAGTTCAATTAAAATAACGGAATCTTACATAAAATAAATTAATAACCGGGATAGCACGTTACCTCTGAATGAAGTGATCGTAATCACGAGCCGCTTCAGACAGGGGAATTATACTATTTTAGTTCTGTTGAAATAACGGAGACTTACGCAAATGAATGTTTTAGATGTAAAATAAACTAATAACCGGGATAACACCTTATCTCTGGATGAAGTGATCGTAATCACGAGCCGCTTCAGACAGGGAATGATGCTATTTAAATTCTCTTAAAATTTGCGGTTCGGAGGATAAAACAAAAGAAAATGTCTCGTCGCAATTCTACCAATATAACCAATCAAAACATTAGACAATTCGGGTTGTTTTTGGCAATCTTGTCAGGAAAATTTTCGGGGATGACGTCCAGGTTCGGGCGCACCAGGTGCCAGGGGGGTGTTTCTTGAATGCATTTTTGGCTGCAGCAATGCAATTTCCGGTTTGTATAAGATATTTAAAGTAGGGACATTTCTTCCAAAAAACCGCATTCCGATTCGTCTTAGTCTAAAAAATTACGAACTTTTGGCCTTTTTAGTGCTTCATTGCCTCGACTATAAATATGTTAATGCGGTTTAAAGTAGGAAAGTAATGCTTTCATGGAGTGAACGTCCCTGTAAAAACCTACCTCGTCCTTATCCTCACACCATGATTGGGTTCCCATCTCGTTAGGAAATCAAACAAATAATTACTTTTATACAATTTATTTTTAATTTGTTACGTCTGTAATACACAAACAATATGCAATCGGTACCCAGTGCAATAAGCAGACAAAAATCTCTTGAAATTATGTGCCCCCTATAAAAAAGGAACGAGTTGCACATAATGTTGTGTTCCACGAGTTATAAATGCATAAAATACATAATAAATTATAAAATCATATTGAAACAAAATGCCACATTACATTTTGCATACTCGAACGCTGGAAAAAAGGACATAATAATACTTATTATGAACTCTTATTTTTTCCATTAACTAAATAAGTTACATAAATTATTTATTGACTGGAAATTGGCCTAAAATAGGTATAATTATTATCTGTGTTTATAATACACCCCTGATAAGAAAATCTAAGGATTTCTAATTATACTTCTAGAAGTTTAGACTCTTAACTTTATTATTAAATATTAGATGTTCGCAACATTACACGAAATCTACTAAATAATTATAAAACACCAAGCATTTCTAATATAAATATATGTATAAAATAGCTTCGAACCCCAATCTCACTATTTTCCACAATAACTGCATATTTTATATTTAACTGCAAAACAATTTTACATAATACGATTCTTTTTTCATACATCAGTTTAGAAATATGCGAGAAAAACAGTGCAAAACCATATTTAGGAACTTTATTTCGACACTTTCGGACAACTTCAGTAGTATTCTTTAAGTTAGATGTTTTGTTACTAATAACTCGTCTGACTGTAAAAAGTGGCACGTCGTATAGAAGAGGGGGTGAACAACCTTTTTTGCCGGCAGTGAAAGATATGCTTCTAGGAGTCAATAACAATGAAAAAAAAAATAGTTTTACTTCATTCCGCATTTTGTATCCCTTACAGATCGTCTGGCTACAATTGTGACTTATAATTTAGGTACATAAGGTTCAGAATATGCTTAGAAGCTATTAAGACCGGCGTCGTTTGCTTGTGAAAGGTTTACTTAAGTGCATGTTTACCGCCGCAATCGTCAGTTAGCTTTTGTTTTAGGTTGAAAGTGTATCGATAATAGCTGTGTATAATCGAAAATGGCTTCGCGACGTAAGTATATTTTTTTAAGTATTATCACCGTCTTTTTAAATATTTCTTTGTGGTATATTACTGTCAAATGATTGTATCTATTTGTACCATCAATGGTTTCATGAAATATGTTTGAAGTTTGTACTAAATTTATTGAAACACCTTGATATCACAATTGTGTACTTCAGGTCTAAATATAGTAAAAGTTCCAAATATAAGTAATGAACATAATTTTCTTTTCTAACAGGTTCAAATCGCAGAGCAGCTTCAGGCTAATCCGAATGCTTTATATGAAATGTTGGACGATATTGACTCAGATCTGGAGTTTGAAGGGGAAGAAGGTGAAGATTGGGAACCCTCAAATTCTACAGATGAATTTCAAAATTCTGAAAAAGAATCTGAATCAGAAGATAGCAGTGTTGACGAAACGCCTTCTCTTGCTGATACTGCCACACAAAAAAAGGGTAAAAAGGCAAAGGCTAATTGGACTTGGATGTTTTGTCACCTGCACAATATTTTCAGAGGTACTTGGGTGATGAATTTTTCGAACTGGGTGCTTTACGCACTAGCCAATACTATTTTAACAAAAATGGAAAACCTTAACAACATTCCTTGTTGCCTGAAGAAGTAAAGAAGTTCTTCGGTATTCATGCTATTTTGGGCTTTGTAAAATATCCAAGACTTAGGATGTATTGGACAGTCAACTTCAGATTGCCTCTCATTGCCGATATATTACCTAGAGATCGCTTTTTCTTGCTTCGTTCTAACTTTCATATAGAAGATGAAAACAGGGTTTCAGAAGAGGACAAAAAAGTAATAATCCGCTTTGGAAAATACAGCCTATGATAACTTATGTCAGAAATAGATGCCAGCAACTCAAATGATCTCAAAACGGAACTTATTCAATTGATGAGCAAATGATTCCTTTTTTAGGTCGTTGTGCGTTAAAACAATATGTCAAGAATAAGCCGAGACCTGTTGGCCTTAAAAATTTTGTTTTGACGACTTCTAAAGGAGTTGTATTAGATTTTGAAATCTATCAGGGAAATACAACTCCATTTCAACACAAAGCCCATGGACTTGGACCGGCTGTAATTCTACATTTTGCTCACAAGTTTTCAAAGAAAAGTCATCTATTTTTCGATAGGTACTTTAACTCAGTGGGGCTAATGGAGCAGCTAAATCATATAGAAATCCACGGTACTGGCACTATAATGAAAAACAGGCTTCAAGTAAGCTACGATTTCATTCCCGATAAAAGAATGGCAAGAGGTGATTCGCAGTCAGTTATTAGAAGTGATAATAATCCCATAGTACTTTTTTTTTTTTTTTTTTTTTTTTTTTTTTTTCGAA
This sequence comes from Psylliodes chrysocephalus, assembly GCA_927349885.1. Classification (NCBI taxonomy): domain Eukaryota; kingdom Metazoa; phylum Arthropoda; class Insecta; order Coleoptera; family Chrysomelidae; genus Psylliodes; species Psylliodes chrysocephalus. Next base: position 15,057,949 of record OV651820.1, on the reverse strand, counting down.
AATCCCTTTTGTAGACACAAAAAAATGCTTGCAATATTCAGAAAAAACGAGTTCAAGTTTTATCCCGAATTTCATTGAAAAAGGTAAATATCGGGTCACTTGGCCAAAACTTTACACCGGAAGTGACAAAACTAGACGACAGAAAAGAGATTTTTTAATTGTTATATACAACTAAAAGCATATATTTCATTGCCAGCAAAAAAGGAAAAAATCTATCAATAAGCAACTTGACTTTGAATTTCACATGATCACTCCCACCACCGGGACATAGTACATGTTGTTCATCCCCTGCCAACTACAAAGAGCAAGCAAAAAATACGACGTGCAAATTTTAGCAGTTAAATAAATTACTTATTATGAAATATTTTATATAATTTAAATTACAGGAATAAACATGTAAAAAACGTTACCGATAAAGTGTTTGGACGGTTAAAAAACTAATTGACATTTTAATCAGCTAATGGTTTATACATTTAGAACCATTTTCTCTCATATTATGAAAAAGTGTTTATATACAGTGTCACAAATTAGTGTGTCAAAGTTCAATATAGAAGAAATTTTATTTTAATTTTTTTTTTCTTAAAAAGTATTATAAGTAGATGACTATAAAGGGCGATTTTTCATTCTGATATATACATACACTTAAAAGTCTGAACTTAAAACAGTAGTTATTAAAAAGAGTTCGAAGCCTTCAATCTCTATTATTTCATAATGACAACTTAACCTCAAAAAATTTAAGATCAAATAATCAAATTCGCCTAAATATATGTTTCAATTGTATAACAATGTATAAGTATAAAATATTTAAACTCTGAATAATGCAACAGATATATTTATATACAATATAAATGCAGTAATATATTCATATAATCGTTTTTCGTTCTGCAAAACGTACTTATATAAAAAAAAATCATTAAAAGGATACTTACAACGAAAATAGTATTTATATTGACAAAAAAAACAATAACTGTATATTTAAATGTTCGATTATTATTTATCTACAAGACAAAATACTAGAAACATTCGTAAAATTTCCAATGTTATACAGAGTGATTCAGAAAGATAAACATATTTCTTTATACTATAATTAAAAATACCACTCGTAAAAGAGTTAAAATTTAGAAGAAAATCTGTATTCTTACCCAAACGAATAAAAATAGCTAATAGTTATTAATTTTGTTTGTAGGTATTATATATAGATATGGCCAACGTTAATATATAACATACCTAACGCATCCACCTCTGCTTGCATCAACACACGATCTTCATCGAACACGAACGACGAAAGTTCTCATCAGTCAGAGGTAGAAAGGTAGTGTTCCCTATGAACGGTAAAACACTGGCCTTATTTGTATATATAATGCAAGAGAAGTATTTGTATATCTGTTTGACACACCCTGTATAAGAGTTTCGAAGAACTTCGTGGTTGGCTTGAAATCATCCTGTCCAACAAGTATGGTTAGTCATACTCTTGTTTATATTTATAAATTTATAAATATTCAGACAATAATTGACATTTGACATATTACGTTAAGAATAAAATGCAAAACGAAGAAAAAGTATGGTGTGATCAACAAAATAGGTTTCTAAAGTATGAAGGTATAGAGAAAGTTGTCATGGGAATGGAACTATTATTATACTCTTTAATCAGTAGTTTGTGAAAAGCATTATAGGTTTACTTTTGAGAAACCAAAATTTTTAATATTGGCATCAAATTTATAAAAATGTCTGTTCGTCCTATATCACGTTTTTTGTCTGCAAGATAAGTCAAAACCAAAAAATGATTACTTGAAATTTTCAGAAAAAAATAAACCCTATAATAAATGAACGAAACCTATTAATTTTGAAAAAATTTGAATAAAAATGGAGCGTTAAGGCCTAACTCAAAATCTAAAAGATATAACTGAATTGTTTAGCAAAAATCCAAGCTCTATAAGGGGACAAAGCCTATGAATAAAAATGGTTTAAAAAAATCATAAATCAAAAACGAAAAACGATATCAACATGAAATTTTTAGTAAAAATCAAACAATTTCTATAAGGATTTTGAAAAAAATATTAATAAAAATAGGAGTTAACCGGAGTTGAAAAATTTAAAAAATCCTTACTCTAAAACAAAAAATGATATTAGCTTGAAATTTTTAGCAAAAATCAAGCTAGAAAAGTGGAACGAAGTCTAATGATTTTGAAACAAAATTATTAAAAATAAAAGGTTGAATTGTCAGGAAAAGTCAAGCTCTATAAGGGGATGAAGTCTATGAATAAAAATGAGGGGTCACGGGGGGTTAAATTAAAAAAAAAATCAAAAACGAAAAGCGATATAACATGAAATTTTTAATAAAAATCAACAAGCTCTAGAAGGAAATGAAACCCATTGATTCTGAAGCAAATCTGAATAAAAATAGGGATCAAATAGGGTTGAAACGAAAAATGATATTAACTGGACATTTTTAGCAAAAATAAAGCTCTATAAAGGGACGAAGCCTTTTTAGTAAAAATTAAGCTCTATAAGAGGATGAAGCCTTTTGATTTTGAAAAAATCTGATTAAAAATGGGGGTTAATATAAAATGCCAAAGCATTATATCACTGGGTTAATGTAGAAGTATGTTATGTCCATTTTTAACGAAAATGAGGTTTTAACGCCTATGTCCAGTTTAAATATTATTAAATTTGCTGCAGAAATATCGTATCTCTAGATTTAACTTTGAGTTTAAAAATAGCTGAAATCAAACTAGCTTATGTCCAACCACCTGAAATATTTCAATGCAGAAGTATTTATTTACATACAATACTTTATCATTTTAACGCTGGACATAGACTAGTACTGCTCTGTTAAAGTTTAGTGTCCTGTTTACAAAAAAAAAACATACACGGATACCGAAGAACGCCAAAATGAAAACAGAACCGAATTAGATAACGAAGAACGCGATCATAATGAAACGACAGAGAAGAAAAGAACCCGTAAACGATCAAAAAATGAAGGTGAATGGAGAAGAAATAAAATCAAGATTCTCAGAAATAGTGGAAAAAAGTATAAAAATTGGAAAAACAATCTTGTGTTTGCTCGAAAAATGAAAGGTCCATGTACCTGCATTTTAAAGTGTTCAACTAAATTTAGTGAAGAAAATAGAAATTGATCAATATTGGGGCGTAGGTAGCATATACAGACAAAGAGATTTTATTTCGAAGCACGTCAAATTTGTCCCAAAATCGAGATGTCGACTAAGGGCTGATAAAAATGAAGAAATTGCCGTAAATAGTAGAAGAAACTACACATACATTTATAACTTGTCGCATTTAAACGAAACGGAAGAGGTGCGGGTGTGCAAAACCATTTTTCTTAATACATTAGATATAAGTTCTCAAGTAGTCAAAACGGTGGCTCAAAAATGTATAGAAAATGTCACTATCCCTGCCGACAAACACGGTAAAGTTAAAAAAAATAGCAAATTGCCTGAAGAGGTTACAGAATCCGTACGTCAGCATATCAGTTCCTTTGTGCCCATGGAAAGGCATTACTGCCGTAAGGACAGTAGCAGTAACAACATCTCACACATTGCAAGTTCTGCAGTATACCGGCAAATATTTACCTGTGAATTTAATGTTTCTGGTATCAAGAAAAGACTAGTGTGATGTTTGTAACAAATATGAACATAGTTCAGCTGATCAAAAAACCGAACTACACTATGAGTATAACTTGCATATTAAGACTAAGGATTTAGCTCGAGAATATAAAAATAAAGACAAAGAAAAAGGAAAAAAATTACAAAGAGTTCTGTGCAGTTGTGTTTGACATTGAACAAATCTTGTCTGTACCAAAATCGGAAGTCGGTCTTGCTTATTACAAATTGAAGTTATCCACATACAACTTTACTATTTTTAATTTGGTTTCAAAAGAATGTAGTTGTTACATGTGGCATGAGGAAATCGCTAAGAGAGGTGCATCAGAAATAGGAAGCTGTCTTATATTATTTATAGATGAGCAAGTTAAAAACGGCATAAAGGAATTTTTCTTTTATTACGACAATTGTTCTGGACAAAACCTCTACAATTTGTATAATTATTTAAAAAATAAACATACCATTAAAATTCGTCATAGTTATTTAGGCCATATACAGAACGAAGGCGATTCCGTACATAATATTCCAATTCAGGAAATGGTAAAAGAGTTTATATTCAAATAGACTTGCAACTACAGACTTCTTTAAATTGGGATAAGGCCACTAATAACGAAGAAGTAAAATGGCAGAAAATTAATATTATTGAGACGATCCCGCAGTATCCGGACACAATATTGTTCAAGTATGAGTTTAAAGCTACAAAATACAATAGAATAAATTTAATACAAAAAGGAAGAAAGACAATGCAAAAAAAACGATTACATAATGAAACCCTTGTATCAAACTTTAGTTCCGATCAAGAAAAAAAGTATGAACACCTTCTTTTTCTTTGCAACAAACTGGTTATACCTTCTCAATACCACTACTTTTTTCCCATATTTTTTGAATTTTAGAAAACTAAGCATACTAATATTAAGAGATTATTCTGCACTAAAAACACAATATAGTAACGGTTTTTAAAAAAATTAATATTAAGCTTTCGCACGTTATTTAGTTTTTTTCTTCTCCTGTAAAAAGTAATAAATGTGACATAGCATACTTCTGCATTAACCCAGCGATATATCCTTATTCTAGTTTTCAAGATGGGGAAAAATAACAATTTTTTTTAATAATATTTTGTGATAGTTATCATGACATGATTTGTATGTCTTTGTCACTCATTACCTACTTTAGAAACATTTTGTGTGGATCACATGTTACAATCACTACGTACTTTTCTTTTGGAGATAATACAGGTTCGTATTTGAAATACTTATCATTATTTTTTTATTGAGGAGTATGAAAAATCATATTTGTTGGTATTAGGACCAAATGGAATAAATGTTTTTTGTCCGAATTTATATACTTTCAGGTACTTTAGTTGTAAATAAAGAGAAAATAAAAAAAAAAGAAAAATTTAATAACTAACTAACGAAATTTAACATTTAAAAAATATACTATTTTTTTTAACAGGCGAAAAACTGAGAGAAAAATCAATGCAACATATAATAACTCTACGGGCTACCCTGTATAAAATATTTATTAATCTAAACGTAGTTTTTTTTTTTTAAATTTTGTAACGGTTAATTGCACTTATTCAGATAAATTATCCTACCGAATAAACATGTATAAAACTTTTCCGACTCGCAATTTTTCAGTCTGTTTTAAGTAAGCATAAAATTTTTAAAATTAAGCTTCGTACTAAAAAAAGCATGGTCCCGCGTTCAGCTTATCCAAAAAATATACAATTGTTAAGAATGTTTCTCAAAGATTAAGTCAAATCCATAAGAAATTAGAAGTCGTTTTTTACAATAACAAACCCAAACGTATCGAGAAAGTTTTCTTCAAATTACATTCGACAATTTACAGTGTCGACAACTGAACGTTTGCCAATGCGCTATGCTAATGCCCAGTTGAAAGTTACAGAGAGTTGGCATTGGGGCGAGCAGGAGGCGAATAGTATCGATTGATACGACCCAGCCGTGTTGTAACGTTTGTTTCCTGCTCGCTCTTGTGCTGGCTCTTTGTAGTTTTCACATGGATTTGTGCAAAGCGCACTGGAATGCGTTCGATGGCATATACTGTGTGTCCCCCATTACACGATTCTGGTCTGATACAGAGATATTATACAATGTGGGATGTTAAGTCCCATCCCCTGTAAACTCCGTTATTTAAACAAAGATGAAAAACGCTAGCACTTGTCAATTTTATATTAATCCAGCTATTTTATAACGTTTTCATCCCTAGTTATCTCATTTTTTAAAAAAGTATTGAGTATAATATTTATTTAAAATTGTTATTCTATTACTTTGTAACTTGTGTTATTCTTGAATAAATATTATTATTATTATTATTATTATTATCAGTATAAAGATTTGTGTTGTTGAAAAGAGACGAAAAGCGGAATTTAAAAACCTATCTCACTTAAGGTCTTAGGTGACAAAATAATTTTAAATAAAATAAATAATTATTATATTACATCTTCAAAATTAATAAATAAACCTGCTCGCTAATTGTGCAATTTTCACTCACACTTGTGCAAAGCGGATTGGAAGACGTTCGATAGCCGATACTGTATGTTCTAAAGGTACCTATTTAAAATATATTTATCTCGATTAGTGAAATTAGCACATTTTTATGTCTCAACAAATATGTTCTAGTTGGAATTATCAACTTAATAGTCAAAAAAAATATCCCAAAAATATTAAAACCGAAGTTATCGTCATAAAAAGAAAGGTTATATTTCATAATGAATACGGAATATCACTATCAGACTAAAGTCGTAACTGACCGTTAGCTATCAGAGAGTTAATATAAAAATGGTGAATACAGCCGTATAACAGACCTGCTGTTAAGTTTTTAAATTCAACTTTGCCAAACGATTCTTTTTTTTATTTAAAAAAATTAAGAAGGCGACTGACATGTGGAGGGGAGGCAGATTTTTTTTTGTTATAATATGCTTAGATTAAAAACAAATTGACGGTTCAGAGTATTTTTCACCTTTGTTTTAAATAACCGAGTCTAAAGAGGGTAAGACTTAACATGCTAGCACTTCAACAGGTGTATATTATCTACAATTTTGTGAGACCGCCTAGACGAATGCTTACTATCTATACCCTCGTGAGACTATTTTGACGAATGCATACTATCTAAACCTTCGTGAGAGTACCTCGTCGAGTACATACCATCGACACTCTCCTGAGATCGCCTCGGTAAATGCGTACTATCTACAATCTCGTAAGACCGCCTAGGCGAATGCTTACTATCTACACTTTCGTGAGACCACCTCGATGAATGCATACTATCTAAACCCTCGTGAGAGTAGATCGGAGAGTGTATACCATCGACACTCTCGTGAGACCTCCTCGGCGAATACGTAGGTACTATCAACAATTTTGTGAGATCGCCTAGACGAATGCTTACTATCTGCAATCTCATGAGACCACCTATATTTATGCGTTCTGTCAACACTGCTGAGAAGGCTTCAGAGAGTGAAATTCTCGTTTTTTTTGTACTTATAAGACTTCTTTGGGACGTCTTTAAGATCCGCCTGATTACGAAGTCCTACTAAATCGTATGTTGAGAACTAAAGAAGCACCTCTGGTGATGACATACAAGAGGTATATTCTTGCAGAACATATCTAACGGCTTACTCAACGTGTCTTCTTGTAGGTTGTCTTCAAACGTTTTGCCCTTCATAGGCTTCTTCAACGTCCTTCTACAGCAGAATTGTTGCAAATAAATCCAAAGGCCTCTTCAATGTTGAAACATATGTAAGGCTTGTTCGGGTTCTTTAAAGATATCAGAGGACTAGTTCTGCCCTCCTAAGCAAAAAGGTCGTATCTGACATTTTAAGTATTTCTGCATCATTCTACACCTATCGTACTAGAAATAAATGTCGTAAGATGAAAATTAGCTGTTCATATGAGCTTATAAAATAAGTCATATCTGCAAAATTGCCACTGGTCCCAATGAAATATGTCGTATGTAGCATATATGCTAAGAAAAATTGTCGTATATGACAGATATGACCAATTCTTTTATTGTCATAACTCAAAAAGTTGTGACTGATGCCAATAAAATTTGTCGTATCTGACTTATGCTAAGAAGAATTGTCGTATGTTACAAATTTACTACCAGATACGATAGAATTAAAAATTAAGTAAATAACTAAATTTTAAGTGTAGTTTATTATTACTTGAGTTATTATCTGACTGACTATGTTTAATGTGCATTATAGAGTTTAATATATTACTTTGACAGATATGACGATTTTTATTAGCATAATCATAAATAAAACTAAAGAGAAATGTCGTATCTGCATTTTCCTAAATGTATGACCTTGAAAATTCTCAAAACTTTTTAAAAAGAAAGAATTCTCAACTATTTTCATGTTATACAGACATGGCGCTAACTGCAGTTTTACAGAAAAAACTATATTATTCATAAAAACACGTGTTTCTCAGAAAAACAAAAAACTGCAGATACGACCACCTTCTTCCTTAGCACGGCAGAGTTAGTCAGTGAAAAGTTTAAAAGTTGTACGTGACGAATAATTTGCTATTCAGCTGTTCAACTGGATCTCAGACGGTCTGCATCAAATTTTAAAGAAACTCAAAATCTACACATGAAAATGGGTAAGACTGTATCAAGAAATATATCATACTTCACTTGTCAATGTGTTTTAATTAGTTTAGTGTACATATGTCTCGTAGGCAGTCTCCAGAGGTTTTTTCAACGTCCTCACCTCCTACTACCCACATCGCTGCAGTAACCAGTTTGTAATCTCTTTATTTCTAAATTTATTTCTTATTATCCCAAAAAAAATCCTTTTATTAAAATATGACTGAAGTGAGATTGTTTTCTGTTTAAAAAACGACTATTTTAAAATATACATCCTAAATTATTAGGCGAAATATTATAACCAAACTTAATGACTCGATAAAAACTCAATTTTTGAGACTCACCCTACACGGAGTAGAACTCAAAATTCTAAACTATTAACTATTATAAATTTAAGGCACATATACCTACAATATTTTTACATACAATATACTTAAGTACACGTTTTGAACGGTTGTTCTATTTCATTTCTTTTTCTAGATATATTTTATATAAAAAATATTCTTGAGCTCTCTACATTTCAACCTTTGGTATTTATAATAATTACTATGCGGATTGGAATGTAAAAAAATAAATTAAATAATGATGGAAGACTCTCGCTTCGTTTTCCCGTAATAAATTTCCAGAGATGAATGTAAAAGATTTCGATTCGATCCACGAAAAAAAATAGCAAATATTTCCGTACGACGAAAGAAATGAACCTGTTTTGCTCATCATAAAATATATTTGGCAACAAGAAAAAACTGAATTCATTTATATAGACGGGTCAATGAAGGTTGTCGCCTCGAATTCCCTAAGAACAGAATTCATTTATTATTTTATAAATAAGTTATAATCTCACCAATATGGATTTAAATTTTTGAGTAATAAGAGTTTGACTCTTAGTATAGGTATAACAGTTATAATAATTTCCCGAACTGTTATAATAGTTTGAAAACAAAATTCTATTCTCGAGGTTTCTAAAGATTTGACGGTTTTCCGGCTTCATTGGCTCGATTATTATAATCCCGTCGAAAGACCCGCTTTCGTATCCATTTTGTTTAATCCCCTAAAACTCGAATTTTCAAGTAGCTAAAATATTTGCGATAAAAATACTCTCACGTTTTAACGTTTTACATAACACAACGATTAAAAATTAACATTTCTAATTAATTTGTTTCAGTTGTTTGATGATTTGCGGGTGCGTTCGGGCGACGATCGCTTGGAGTTTTTGAAGTTGGCCGAGCAGGTTCGAATTCGAATCCTCGAGGATTTCGATTTTTTGCCGGTATGTGCTGTTTTCGGTGACGAGGTGCTCGACCTTCCTCTCCAGCTGGTCCATGTACTCCTTCTTTTTTCGTCGGCTTTCTTGCGCAGAAATCTGAAAGCAAAAACACAAGATTATATAAAGAATGGGCCAAATGTCAGTTTGGACAAAAATAAGTTCATTTAAGCCAATTTATCTTAGTAGAATTTTGATTGCTTAAGAAGTTACAGGGTGAAGAAAATATTTTTTTTTCAATTTTTTTACGATAATTCAAATATTTTTTTGAGTAAATATACTCAATTTTTGTGAAAGTAAGTTTTTTTGGGTGATACAAACGAATACCAGTTTTTTTGTTGCATTACATCTACAGGGCGTTCTAAACTGGCATGCCGATCTAGTATTTACTTCAGATTTTTTTAAGAATGGACATTTTTAAAAAATAATTAATTAATTAATTTAAAAAAGCGTTAAATTTGCTTTAAAAAAGGTATACTTGTTGCATGTCGCTAAAATGCTTCATTTGAAGGAAAACTTAATTTAAAGTAAGTACTGCAAATATATGGATTACTCCAAAATTTCTCAATTTGATAATGTTAAATCTAAAGATAATACATAAATTATGACAAATTAATTCAGAACTTTATTAAATATTTAGTAGATACTGAAACAACGCAAAAATATGACAACATAAATAATAAAGAATATTTAAAAATAACAAATTGAAAAACCTAACAATTTCAAACTAAGAACAATAGCAAAAGCAAAAAATTAATTTCAAATTATTTGTTTAAAATTTTCACCATTTACTTCAATGCATTTTCTACATCTTTTCAAGAAATTTCTTCTAATTGCGATGAATGAATGGTCTTGTCGAATAACATTAGCCGCTATTACTATTTTTTGCCATAATTCATTTCTGGTATTAACAGTAGGACCAGAATAAACTAGAGTCTTAATGAAACCCCAGAAATAAAAATCCAGAGGTTTCGAATCTGGACTACATGCAGGCCATGTATGTTCACTTCCTTGTTCAATTCATCGATGGTGGAATACTTTATTTATGTTGTCTCAGAAATTACGAATAGGCAAAATTCTGTCCCAACTATTAGAAAAGGACGGGATGTTATTGGATGATCCACGGGAGGTAGCAGAGTTTAATAGACTTTTTAAGTATGCTCCTGGTCATTTAGTCAATAAAATAATAACAATTCTACTATAGTAACATCGAAGGAATCACATCAAATAGAGATTCTTTCGCCCTCACTCCATTTTCTCACACAGAATTATTAAATTTATTACTTAGAAAAATTAAAAACAAAAGATCTTCTGGAGCCGATGACGTACCATGTTTTGTACTAAAACAAGTATTAGATGTTCTCTCTGAACCTTTAACATATTTCGTAAACTTATCATTTGAGATGGGCAGTTTTCCTCAACCTTTAAAACTGAGGAAAGTTTTACCATTGCATAAGAAAAATGATCGTAGACAAATAGAAAACTATAGACCTGTTGCTATTCCCTGTGGTCTGTCTAAAATCTTTGCATAAGCCTTTCTTGACCGTCTTCTGTCTTTCTTGAAAAGGTAAAACATTATAACAGGAAATCAGCATGGATTATGTGCTGAAAAATCAACAACAACTGCTATGCTTTAATTTTACAATAAAATTATTCGCCATTTGGAGGAATCTGAATGCCCAGCTTACATATTAAAACTAATTAATATTTTAACTGTTCTTTGAATGCATATAAACATTTTTGGGGGGCCAGCGGTGTTTTTTTTAGTTCCTTCCGGTTTACAGCGTAGAATAGTGGACTGTAATTTCAACAAATCTTGTATGAATCTCGTTGATAGATAAATAAAATTGTCGTGGAATATAGTAATTAAAATTATGGCTTCTGTTAACTGGTCTATTTTAACTCAATAAACTTTTTATAACAACATTACATTTGAGTAATACTTTTACTTGTTATGAGATTTTTAGTATGTTATTCACAAAACATTAAACTAATAATATAATAATGAACTTTATTTAGATTACAATACAATAGTGCATAAGAATATATAAAATAATTTGTAAATAAATAAAGTTAATAGAGACTTTGAAAGTGTATATTAAACACTTGCGTCTAGCTCTTAACATACATTTGGGTTGATATATAAAAGTAATAAAAATTATCCTAAAATTAAAAATTCAATAATACAAAATTCAAATTATAACATTTTTAAAAGAAAATTAAAAAGTTAAATCTAAATTAAATAAATAAATAAATAAATAAATAAAAGAAAATTAAAAAGTTAAAAATTAAATTAAATAAATGGAAAGAAGGATGTGTGAAAGAAAGTTTTAAGATCAATAAGATGTGGAATTTTTCGCTTGGTAAATAAATTTTTGAGTTTTTTAAAAATGGAAATAATGTTAATTTTTTTAATTGTTTCAGGATTGTATTGTATTATAGTCGGAGCCAAGAAGACATATGACTTTTGTGTGATTGTCATTTGCATTTGACTACTATAATTTTTCCTTCGAGTGTCATAATTGTGTGTCAACTTTACAAGATTAGCAGTTTTATGGTACCTGATAGATACATTATAATAATATAATTGTCTTCTATCCAATATTTTTGTACCTTTGAATAGTTTTTCAGTTGAGTATCTTGAATTTTCGCCTAATATTAGTTTTAAAATTATTTTTGTGGCTTTCCACAAGGGCATGATAAAGGACAAGTAGCTGTGGTACAAATAATATATATTTTTTAAAAATCGAAATTTATATAAAAGAAATTGTAGTTTTTTTATTAATTGTTTTATATGATCTACCCATTTAAGATCTGATTCGATCATAACTCCTAAGTATTTTACTGTTTTTGCAGCCTTAATTACCTACGTTTCATTACAAGGGATTTCAAGATTAACAGATGACAACCAGAAGTACTAGGACTTGCGTCGACTACAACGGCCATTAGCCTCGTGTTCTGTGCAGGCTTTGTTACTGTTTCCCAGCGCCACTTTAGGAACAGCACTGTTAATTAGAACCCAACAGTGAATGGTCGAGTGGGGAATCCTACCTATGCATTAGAATTAATATTTAATTTTTTTTTAATTAAATAAAAATCCCTGACACCGGTGGGATTCGATCCTGAGACCTTCCGATCTCAAAGTCATGACTCTAACCACTGAGCCAACCCACCCCCCTATTATTATTGTTATTTATAATTATAGACGAAATAAAAAAGAAATGCTATTATTTATTGATTCTACACGAGAATAGCCCATTTTAATATATGTTTAATCTCAAAATAATTTTCTTAAATTTGATCAACAGTTATTTGAAAGTTCTTCAGTTTTTACTTTCTATTACTTTCAAGAAGTTTTAGCCAAACTAAATTTCATATATTTTGTTTTAAGGTATATCGTACCAATAATAATAAATTTTCACAATTAATCAACCAATGCTGATTATAATAAACGGTTAGGCAATATGCAGTCACAGCAATGTTTTTTTTTAATCAACGATATTTGAATTTATCAGAGATCATTCACGGTCGATCAGGAAAAATCAAATATGAAAGGCTATAAAAAAAAATACAATGGGTGCTTAAATTTTTTATAAGAACAATAAAAGTTGTCAGTAAATTTTTAATATCTAAATATAATTTTATATTTCTTACGCGATTGCGACATGATCAAAGAAGTGAAAACGTCCAAAAAGAGAAGCAAGAAGTTGAGGAATACGTGATGGGATAGTGTTAATAGTGATATGATGGTACATATGAGAGAAGTGCCACAGAACAGCGCATGTCGGGATTAAGAATCCATTTTTAGTAATGGGACAATTCGAATGCTAAGAATCGAAAGTATTCGATTCCTGACAGTTCTCGAGTTTCAAGTATTCGAATATTTGAGTTCTCAAATGTCTTGAAGTCTCGAATAGGCCACAAGCTTATTCTAGTCTCGAATTCGAATTTGGGAATGATACTTGTGCTTAATAACCAAGTGACCACACGAAATTCTCGAATCCTCACTCAATACTTAATATAATCAAAGACTCAGAATACACAATTCATGTTTATACTGGTTTATATGAATATACGAGTATCTGTTAATTTGTTCACTGCGAGTACCGAGAACGTTCGAATAAATAGCTCGATTCTCGTTTGTGTTCTCAATTCTCGGATAAGTATTCGGTTTTTAAAACTAATCGAATGCAAACGATTCGATTCTCAAAAGAATTCGATTCTGCCCATTACTATCAAGTTTACATTTCGCAGTCTTTCTTGTTTGTAGTAAAACTGCGGCAGTTCGTATTGTACTTCTGCGCATTAACGTCCTTTCAATCAGGTATTGTAATTGCAAGTAAAAAAATGGCTCCAATCAGTTTAAAAATCCCTAAAGTATACATTTCTGGCTGAAAGGAAGTGAGATTTCTAGTCGCCGGTTCGCGATGATGTATCTTTCCTTGCTTGTTTTACCTGATTACCTCGGGAACCTAGAAGTTCTCGGTGTGTTATAGAAGATTTGAAATAATGTGCTCGAAACAAGGATTTCAATAGTTCACAAAATTCTTTATTCAAATTTTTGTAGTTTGTGTGTTGTACAATGTGCTTACAACATATTTAAAGTGTCCTTTATCCCAGAAAATAAATTAGACCGAGAGTGATGAAAAATGAATGACTATTCAAAAATGATATTTTAGTTTCGAGAAGTCAGCGACACCATTTGTTAAGTCATGTATCTGTGTCTTTAGCAGGTAACGAGTCACGTCAATATATTTGGCTTATAATTGCCCACTTCCCCTGCGACTACATTTTAAATAATATTTTGTTACTAAGGGCTCGAGCTTGCACAGAGGCGTATTCGGTATTTCCCTACAGTTAAAATTATGTATATTTTATTTAAATAAAATATTACTGTTTTCAATAATTTGATAGTTATATTGGCGAATTTGTTTCCTAAGTTGGCGTAAGTGATATAAGTCGGCAAACTTTTGCCGCAATTTCACTTGCTTCAAGGAAAATAGTGACTGTTGTAAACTGGCTCTAACAAAAAAATATCAAAATAAGTATATTCTTACCTTATTTTTAATTTTCCTCCTGATCTTTTTCAAGGATTTCTCTTCAGATTTCGTGAGTGGTAGGCGTGTAGGAACTGGGTAACCTTCTGCAATTAACGTTCTCTTCTCTTCCTCTGTCAGAATTAATGTGCCCGTGGATCCTTTCTGTAAGATAACGTTACAATGTGAGGTAAACAATAACAAGACATTTTACGAAGGTATACATATATTTAAACTACTATTAAAATTTTATTTAACCGCGAAAAAATATATAGATAGAAATCTATCAAGAATTGAAGTGCCAGGGCAGTCGGTGGTCTTCCGCACTTTGCCTACACAAAACAACCCCATTAAAAAAATAGACGAGTACTGCATGGTGTCAGTGATGTCAACGTTGATACTTTTTTTGACAAGAAGAAAAATTAAGCTAAACTAGATTGTAGATTAATTTATATGAAACTAAACAAAGTACACTAATGTCGTTGTTGCACTGGAATTGCAGTTAAAAAGGTTCAAATTACGAGAAATTTCACAATTGCGTCGTTGTTTCACCGGACACTAACATAGGCTCGTTAGCAGACAGACAGACAGAACTGAATCATTCGGGCGATGTTCTTCTGAAATTATGTTACAAACAGCTGATATTTCGACAACGACGCAACTTGCTTTAGAGGCAATTAAAGCGACTACAGTTACGTCGTTGTTCTCCCATATGTGTTACGTATTTTTGAGAACAGTGAAATACTTAACTACAATTACCCTAATTTTGCAGCTACATCATTGTTATTCTGGAACAGCGATTTTATTTTCTGCCTGCTATAGGAGTTATCCTCCTTTTCAGGGTGCTTTTCTTGATAGATATCTACATTGTTTTTAATGTTATGACTTACCGGTTGAGTACTGATAAGAGGTGTGTTTATGGGCTGCCTGGTGGAGGGTTGGGCCAATACGAGCCTGCCAGTTTTTCGAGAGGCAGGTGAACTAGGTTGGGAAATGACGTCCTCGCTGTCTTCGCTACTGCTGCAAGATGGTGGCGTTGGAGGTAGATTATGGAAAGCTGTGGTGTCGACTTTTATGCTGGTATTGGTTGTGGTGGCATTGGACTTTTGTACGGGTAACTGTAATCTTTGGGGGATGACCGTGTGCGGAGAAGTTACAATGGTGTTCGTGGAGTGTTTGAAGACTGTAGTACGGTGCACGGGCGACTAGAAATCATAAAAAAAATTCAACATTTTTCTATATGTTCGTAATTAAAAAAATAAAAAAAAAATAACTTACCATTTCGACGTCTAGAGGTATATCACTAGCATTGACGTAGATCGATTGGGGAGACGAAGGGCAGGACGAATGGTTGCTGTCTGTCTCACTATTTGGCTCGTCTTTGATATGCAATGTATCTGATTGTAGATTTCCGCAGGCAGTTTTCATGGAGATCGCGGGGAAACATTCATCTTCCATATCTGAAAAATCGACTGTATAGTCGACAAATTTTTTTTTTATGAAAAAAACAAAAAAATAACGGTCATTTTAACGTGATTAATGAATAAGTATTGGTTAAAAATTAGAATATGGATACGGAAATCCAAATCTAGCTTAAAATTAACTGGACGAATGAAACAAAGACTGCTAAGCAGCGCATTACCTATTCTGTGGCCTGGCGCACGGTACCTACGACTGCTACATCACTTTCACTTACGCTTGTCCCTAATAAATTTGGTTTATATGGTCCGCGTTTCAATTTACGAATTTTTATATATGTGAAAGATCTATGGTAAGAACTACGATGAAATATTTGATGTAGCCAACACATGACTATCCTGCATTGAGTCTAATCAAATAATGTTTAGAATATGAATTAAACATTTTCTGCACACATTTTATTTTAAACATTTTTTCATATCTTCATTGCCAAATACTGACAAAATTAAAATGTTTCACTATTTCTCAAATTTCTCCATTTCGGCTCATTTTATAGAAATTATAATATATATATGTGACAAAAATTGTAGAGAGTGACATCACAAATAATCCTTTTTTTAAGAATGTCCTTCTCTAATTATAAATAACTGCAATATATTATAAACTAGAGAAATGTCCTCCTATAAAGTACTACCCTTCTCCCCAAAATCTAATTATCTTACAGGATGATGGCTTAAAGCCAAAGTTCAGGACTTTTTCTCTTGATCATGGATACACACACAGACATACAGCATCGCAAAAATGGTCAAAACGGATTCAGAGGACCCCAAAACGTAAAAATCCGTTGAAAACTCGAGTTCGAAAAACATAATAATTCCTTTTTATTCTTTACTGGATACAGGCATTGTTTAAAGATAGACTCTTTAAACAATGATACAAGAATATAAATAGAACGGGAATAATGTTTTTTTCAACACAACCACACAACTCCTTATATGATCGCTAAGCGTGTATCATGTATGTATTACTGTAAAGAGTATAGGTGTGATTTTAAAGATAGTAATGCTGAGAAAACGGGAAAACTTAATACGGTTCTGGTTTTGGTCCAAGCGATTACAAACTCTTCCTAATATAAAATATGCTTAAATATAATTTAAAATAGAAGTACTGGTACTCTTCCCTACAAATATATTTACTGCATGAACCACAGCATACTCAAGGAATAAGCATTTCTTGCTATACTCGGACAAAATATTGGAGAAGGTGAGTCATAGGCATGATCAACACTGTTGCTTATGAATGAAAATTCCGACAGAGTCAGCATAGGCGGTGTATCAAATACCAAATAATTATTTATTATTTATTAGGTATTTGTTAGTAAACTTTATTAAATTTGTTTGTCAACATCTTTATTTAAACAAAGATGATGCGTTAAATATACGTTTTTGATAGTTTTCAAGAAATAAATATATTTATTCCCTAATAACTTCGTTATCTATGTTTAATGGTTTTAAAATGTGTTTCAAGTAAATAAACGACAGACGGGTTACAGATTGAATATTGTCAGCACAGGTACAACGATAGTTAAAAACTAACTTTCGACGAAGTTAGATTTGTATCGCTTTAACTATTTACGATAATTATTTTATATTTTACACTTTTTTGTATAAGTGTTCTTTTCTGATATACGAGTAGGTGTTCATGTTTGTGCCTTACAATTTGGTAGTGGTAGTGCATATTCGAGGAGTTATATTTATTGTGTAGTATATTAGGTAGGTACTTTAAAAGTTTATTAAATAGTAAAATATTGGTGTCTTTATAAATTTAATAAAAACAATTTAATAGTAGAATTATATTGTTACAATAGTAATGGATTCAGAGGCGGGTCCAACTGAAACCCAATTACGTCGGCGAAAGCCCTTATCAAAGGATGAAAAGAACATTATATGGAAAGTGTATAATGGACTGAAACAGACACTTCCTACATATGAAGCTGTAAACCGTAGTTCTTTTTTAACTGGAGTATCTGTTTCAACAATTGAACGTATTGTACGCGAAAAGACAAAAAAAGGCTCCTTAGAAGCCCCTAAAACGCATACCCGTGGTCGAAAATTGTTGAAATTGGACGATAACCAAAAACAAATCATTCGAAGAACTGTACATTCTTTTTTTTTTTCGAAAACAAAGCCCCAACACTTAAAGTTGTTCTTACGAAATTAAGAGAAAACGAAGAAATTCCATTAATGAGCCGTGAAACTTTACGAAAAATTTTATGGGGCCTAAAATTTCGTTTTATCAAAC
Source organism: Psylliodes chrysocephalus (assembly GCA_927349885.1). Classification (NCBI taxonomy): domain Eukaryota; kingdom Metazoa; phylum Arthropoda; class Insecta; order Coleoptera; family Chrysomelidae; genus Psylliodes; species Psylliodes chrysocephalus. The sequence continues at coordinate 15,039,710 of OV651820.1, read as the reverse complement.
GGTGTTGGAAATCAATTTTAATTGAGAGGTCCTGGCGACGGCGTTATTTACGAAATATTAAAGAGTTTAGAGCTGCTAAAAAAAGATATACTATCTCGATAAAACGTGGGTGAATGCTGGACACACGGTATCTAAGATAAGTATATGGATCCACATACTTTGATTTTCTTTTACTATACGGAGAATGGTGAGTGCCTTTTGAAAGGAGATAGAAAACTCCGCCATTTTGATCCCTTATTACGTGTTGCCTACATCTTGGCGCAATATTTTTAATAGGTGCGTTTTAATCATCCGCTTCTGCTTCGGAATTGTCGGTTTTCTTGTTTTAAACTGACAGGTTAAAACGACTAAACCGACACTTCCGGAAGCAGAAGCGGATGATTAAAACCTCCGAGCAATTACTACTAGAGGGAGTCTTCCCCCCTTCCCCGCGCTAAATTTTGTTAGCATCATCTACTCCCCCCGAGGGGAAAATACCTCTTCTGTAATTGGCTTATTTAATCAGCGTTGCCAAGTTTGACAGCGCCAGAAGTGTTCTGTGAGCGCCAGAAGTGTTCTGTGAGCGCCAGTTCTGACACTTTCTGACACATGTCAATTTCTTATTTGTATTTTACGGAAAATATTATTATTTATAGCGTTGTAAGGGTTGTAAATGTATATTTAAGATTTATTATCTCTAATAATATGGTGAAAACATCCTTTATGTGTAAAAGGCTTGTTGAAAATGCTTCTTCAAGATAATATCATAAGTAAGTACAGACACAACCTAATTATCAGAGGCGGTGCATTAGGCAATCACCTTTAATTTGCAATTAAACTTTCTTATTTTCTTATCGAAAAATTAAAATTAAGAGCAAGTAAACTCCAGCTAAGTTCGTCTTCATCCGTCTCATAATGATTATAGTAAAGGTTAATTACTTATTATTATTTTAATATCACATCTTTGCAAAGTTTATTGTTATTTTTTTAGGTTTCCTTTTCTTGATATGAGAAAGAAATACATGGTTCCAAAATATAAGAATTCAACAAGTGACCACCTGAATAACGTTTTATGCTAATGAACATTTTATTAAAGACCTCAAGGGAGGAAAATATTAAAGCAAAATTCAATTTCGACAAAAGAAGTATAATAATCAATCCTGTCACTACTTCTACAATATATTCATCTGCTACTAAAATACTAAAATAGCAAGTAAGTAGAGAAACTTAAGTTTAAGGAAAAAGGCATAGCTATTTTTTTGTTGACACTTTTTTTAACTAATCTAAAAGACTAATTTTGTGTATTGTTTAAATTTTAATTTTTTGTACGTAATTTGTTTTAGGTTTAAACAAAATGAACTTCTAAGATATGCATGGAATATCCCAAAAGAGCTAAGGAAGGTTTTAAAATTCTTAAGAAAACTATTCGGAGCCAAAAACATAAAATAGTCTTCCTGTCCAAATAATAAATAGGTATAAATATTTAGATATTATGAGTGATTTTTTATTCTATAAATAGAACATAATTTGCTTCTAAATCACTACCTAATGAACTATATTATATAGTACAAAACTAAACAAGAATATCACATTATTTATGTTTTTTTTTTAATTTCCTTAAAAAACATCCCAAAAAAATGTGAATATTTATTATTGGAGTTTACATCGTTATGCTAAAACAATACTAGAACAACTTAAATAATGTGGATTTTGACTATTTTGAGTTATGCAGATCATTATGATCTAAAAAAATGTTTGTCTGGTGCTATAGTCAGGTATAAAAACATTCATTTATTTAAACACAGTTGCAATATACATTTTATTTGGTTTTTAAGTTAAAACCTATTGAGACATCCTAAAATGACTTTTTTTGGTTGATGTGAGATTAATTATTCTACATTTTTGATGGTGAAATAGGATATATTAAGATGCCTTACTGTTTTCTCTGATTATCAAAATAGAACAATATACAAAGACTGTTATAACAAAAAACACACAATTAGTCAGTTCAATTGTACGATAATTTAAAGCAGAAATCCAGAAAACTTTTAAAATGTGTTTAAGGACATAATTATTAAAAAAACTTGGCACATTAACATTGGCGATAGGTTTTTATAATATATATTATACAAATCACAACGAACTACACAAAATGACATTAATAATTTAGCAATAAAAAAGTTAAGTACAATGATGACATTAAAAGTTGAGTTTCTCGAAATACTTTTTTTAAATTGTCTCAGTACCTACTTAGTATTTTTCTAGTACAATGATATTATATGAATATGCATTGTGTGATATCTTATATTTTGGGAATAAAATGATATAATTTTTGCAGGTTTTTGTTAACAACGATTCCAAGAACTTTTAAAAATATTATTAAAAGGGCCTTTGCAAATATAATTCTCAATTAAGAGCTTCTGATCTAACATTAAATTTTTATTCTCCAGATGGTTACAGCTTCCTAAGAAAAAAGTTTAACAAGACTTACCAGATCCAAAATATCAAAATTTTACCAACCAATTGATGGTTCTACTGGTTTCCATAGGAAAATTCACCTCGAAACTATTAAAAGAAAAGTGGCAGAGGCAACCGAAGAAGGCAAAAAAGTCTTTTGCAAAACAAAAACTAAAAATTTGTTTAAGAATCTAATTATTGTTTGAAGTTTTACCATTAATAATTTTTGATAACGATTTAAGATTATGAAGTTCTATTATGTATTTTACTCTTTGATAACCTATGTTTAAATTTTTATTAGGACCAAGATAAATTATAATTTTCATTTCAACTACAAAAACCCTCATAATATTAAAAAGGGGAAAAACTTAGATTAGTTATGTTCAGGAATAAACTCTTTAAACATTTATCTACTTAAAATGTGTTACTTTTAGAAGGTATGTTATTAACTTTCTATTTGTACTTGTATTAATTTATTTCATTGTATTATCTGTTGTATTTTCCAATTGATTTTGATATTAATCTTATCTATTTATATATTTTTTATATTCACATATTTTTTTTTTTTTTTTTTTCATTAAAACAAACGTTTATTAGCTCATTAAATATAATGAATTCATGTTGTTTTATTATATGCTTGTATGAATAATTACTTTTATTTCCTTTTAAAAATGAATTTCGAAGATAAAGCCGAAACGGTGAGTGAGGATAAAAAAATAGACGAAAGTGACGATAATTACTGGAGCTTTCATCTACACGCTCCTTTTTCTAGCCATCTACACCTGAGCCAGCAAGATTCGTCTTCCTTCCATCCTTACATTCTTCAGATTTATAGAGAAAACGCCGTCCTCTTTAACATATCCAGACCTTCTTCGACGGGGACTATACCACTACATTATCAGCTTTATTTGTTATCCCGAGCAATTTAAATGCATTCGTAATTGCTCATTCTCACCTCTTCTCTTGTAGATTCCGTACTCAGTTTTCTTATTTTTAGTTACGTTTGCACTGCTCTTTTATTTTCACAGCTTTAACTCTATAATGCTGTAACGCTACAATATGGATCCATTTTTGTGGTTTATACTATTTAATGTTATTCGTAAGTGACCAACCTATTGTAATAATTAAATATTATTGTATTACAGGCCTGAAGACGTTCCTGTAAGGCCGAAACTAGTCGCTCCTGTATTTATTTATAATAAAATTGATTTTAAGATTTTATTCTTCAATTGAAAAAAATTAGACCTTTACAGTGATTTTGTTTCATTTCCTGCATTAGACACTTATAAGACGGTATTCATTTTAAAAATAGTAAAATTAGAAAATTTTTTAGTTTTTTTTTTTAAATTAAATCGTTTGGACAATGTGTGTTTTTATAGGTAAATGATACGCCACTGAACAAGAAGGATGTTTACCTTCCCCCTTGTGCCCGCTTCCTCACTTCCTCTACAGATGTTGCTAACACAACAATCGCCTACAAACTCGTTTTCACGCTCCCTCTATTAGTAATTGCTCGGAGATTAAAACGCACCTGATATTTTGTTTGCTGCTGTCAGTGTCAGTTAATATTATTTTTGGAGTCACATTTTAGTGCTAAAGAATCAGTTAGCTCACTCGGACCAGTTGAAAGTTCCAAAATAACATCCACTCCAGGGACACAAATTCAGGATACGCAGAAGACTGCTGTTTTATTATAGGCGGTTGTCATATATTGTATTATCACAGCTTATTCACTACCAGCTGGTCATCTCACCAGCGGCACCTTTGTACTTTGAAAGTTAGCAGTCAGTAGGTCGGTATTCGCGTGCTGTAGAGAGTGGGATAGCGGGCGACCATACTAGCGACGATTCGCGTATCAGGCCCGTATTAAGTTGTTTTAACGGTAATCAGAGTACAAAAACGATAACAATTATAAATGTATATTACAAAATATTTATTAAAAACGACTTGCACATTAGCTTACATAACTACTAAGAAAATAGTTTTACCAAATTATTAATTTTCCATTTTTCTGGGCTACTCTAAAATTCCTATTGGCATATTTTAGCATATAATAATAAGTTTTGACTCGTGCATATAAGTTTAGCAAGTACGTATGCGGAAAATTTGTACAGGGGTGAATAAATGTGACAGTTTTAAAAATACTAACAATTGTGGAAACTAAGTTATCCATAACAGTCAATTTCTGTTATAAAATTTATAAAATTCGTATGTGGCATATATAGGCTACCGTACTGATCCAAATCTGAGTGTCTGTACGCTTTATAAAAAGAAAATAATGACGTTTCATCCACTTTAGTACTATTTGCATTTGCATATTTAACAATTTTTTTTTCTAAAATATCTGATTTTCTATAATCAGTATCTACGATTACATTTTCAATAGGTTCACACCGGTCTTCCACATTCTGTGGCATATCTGTCATTTGCAGTAAAACACGACTAGCATCGTCCTCGCAGTTTTCTGTACCTGAATGTAACAGATCTAAACAAAGTAATTTTCTGAACGCCCGTATAAACTGTATTGAGGTTGGATTTGCATTATTTCCACACTGTTGACGAACAGAACCAAAACAATTTTCAAGACCATCGTAATATGTTTGTCGAGAAATTTTATCTCACAATGCGGCAAATTTTTTCCATAAATACAAAATACCGTTAATAGTTATTTTCCAGCCCAATATGCACTTAAGTGTTTTTGTAACATTTACACCATCTCCGTTAAATACTTCCATATTATTGAAAAAAAGTAAGCACTCCTTCAAAAAGCAAGTTTGTTTTCTGTTGCCTACATACACTTCCTGATATTGTGTAGCTGCTGGGCCACCAGATGTATTTAAAATATCGAACAAATTGTTCATTCATAAAATCAAGTCCACTGTGGTAGTAGCTGCTGATGAAAGTGCGTGGAATCTAATGTATAAATATATACTGTGAGCTACAGAAGCACTAAAAACTTGAGCTGTTAATTTGACCTTTATTTTCTCAAAACTGCTGAGGAAAATGTGTGACTCAATAATTTTGGAACCCCTTGAATATTGTATGACTTATCGTATAAATAAAATTGTTTTACATGTTCCCATGAGGCTACTGAATCATTAATCTAAAAATTGTGTTTTATCAGGTTATTTCTCGAAGCTTTTAACAAATGAGGGATATCAAAGAGAAATACAATTTTTTCATTCCCAAACATGAAATATGGATGTTCCGGTGAAACATTCAGTAATTTTTCTAACTGCAAATTATTTGAGCCCATATCACATGCAACGCCTACTTCTTGGAGCCCTATGTTAGTAACCAGGGCTACCGAGAGCCAGGCCGGGCCCCAGGACAATTCTCTAGATCGGGCCCCATGACAAAAAAAGTTCTTTAAACAAAAACTTTTCCTCTCTACTTGAATTGTATTTTCTAAAAAAAAAGGTCCTCAAGCTAATACTTCTCCTCCTCTACTTAAATTGACTTTTCTACAAAAAAACCTTCCCAACCAAAACTTTTGTCATACGAGACTACAAGATAACAAGACAAAAAAATCCAGTTGCACGGGCCCTCCTTATACCGCTGCCGGGCCCCCATTTGAATCCGGGCCCCGGGAATTTGTCCCGGCTACCCCCCCCCTCTAGTCGGCCCTGTTAGTAACTTCTTGTATAACGTTTAAAATTAGTTGCTTTAATTGCAATCCAGGACACGTAGAATTAACTAGAAAATAGGCAAGTGGTTGTTTCTAATACGTACATATACCTCTAGCCATGACTACTGTGGCACCTAGTGCTGGTTTAAAAGATATGTGTTCACCTCCCATGCCTTCAAGACCATATACCCTATCTGAATTATATTATAAAACAAAGTTTATCTGATACCTCAAAACGTTCAGCTTTATCCTTTAAAGTTTTAAATAGTACACTATTTATACAAACAGAAAAATTAATGTTACTGTTAAACTTTTGTAAGGTGCAAACTCCAAGCAGACAAAAGTTATTTGACAGTTGCTGTTTTTATATAATTTTGGACCTAGAAAATATAGCGATATACAATATTGCTTAAATTTACTAGTGAATCGTCTGCCTTTCGGTTTCTTAACTATTTCTCCTACTTGTATATTAATAAAATACGCTATATCATTGGACGGAAAAAAATTGTTAGTTAGCTACTTATAATCGCAAAAAGTAACTTTATCAAGATAGGAGTCATTTTCTATTAAAAAACTTAAACTACAATTGTTCGTAGTGTTCCTGCACTTTAGCGCCGGACAACGATTGAAAATAAGCATTATCGCAATGTACCTAGCCTCGAAAATAAACTATTTACACACAACACGATAAAATACACTAATTGTAAGTTCGCTCCTGTACTCCTGTTTCCTACACTGCCACTTTCCGGCGGCAAGTGAAGCCCAGACAGCTGGCAATGACTCCGCCCATATGCGCAGCCGTCCCAACTCCAACGTTCGGTTTTATGGCGAGATGACCAGCTGGTAGTGAATAACCTGTGGTATTATCCGAGTTGCGCATAGGAATCAAAATGGCCGCGCCCTACGTTGGGCGTGTCGGACCTCTCTATTGAACCGTATAGTAATCAAAGTATGTGAAAGAGACAGATGACAGTGTGCAGTTTAGCCCACCCACTTTGATATTAAACTGGATGGCTATATGACATAAACCTTACTCCTAATTTCTAAGCCGACATGGGTGAAAAAAACGGTAATTTGACAGACAGACATTGGCACTTTAATATAATAGGTCGTAATTTGTAATCTTTGACATCTAGGCGATTTCATTCATTTAAATTTTCGACCGAATTCTATATCTCGGGAACCACAAAAGTAGGTATCATGATTTTGGTGTCATTTTGCTTCTCTATGTGTCCCTAGCTTATATCTGAGTCCGATAAGGTTTTGCCTTTCTCTATCCCGAGATCGCGGCACGGACAGACACACATTGGCACTTTAATATAGTAGTAAAATGTTTTTAATAAGATTCAGCTAATATGAAAAAAAAAAAAAAACGATAATGTCAAGTGTGTTTAAAAAGTAGTTTTAAATTATTTGTAATTTTTATCAGTAGTTCGACCTATTTATGTAAATTGTAGACTAATTTAACAAGCATTTTTTACGTCTGATGTTCACAACGACGTTTTTTATTTCTACAGGTAAAGTAGAAATTACATCGTTCTAGTTACTTGCACGAATATTGTTAATTACGAGGCAACGTTACCACATATCAAACTAGGAACGTAAAATTTTAAACTTAAAAAACCACGACTCAAGAAATTTTTCTCTCAATATCGGAAAAATAAAGATGTTCCTCAGCACTATATACTATTTACTCATGCATTTATTTACGTACCGTCAACTTTATGGTAGGAAGTAGGCGAATCTGGTAGGCTGTCTCCATCTGAAGCTAGGCTGTATGAGTGTTCACTTTTGATTGGTCTCGTTCCTAAAACAGCGTCCGTCATAAGTCTGTCGTGAAGAATAACACCTGGAATTTCTTTGCTTGGAATGTAGCTCCATTCTATCGTCATATCGCCCGATTGCATTTTTAATACGTCTTGCATCGCCTGAAATGAAAAAGAAGTAATTATTAGTTTTGCGACGTAATAAAAAAAATGGAGAAAACTGTTATTAGTATTTAGTAGAATACAAATGCGTAAAAATACCCAGTAGGTAGAGGAAGAAACTGGATACAAGCTTAGATCATGTTATACAATATAAATAAGAAAAGGGCATGAAAAAGTGGTAATCCAAGTAGCACCAAACTTCAAGGACGCTTTAAAACTGTAGAATAAAACTGCAATTAAAACCAATTAGTTTTAAAAGAAGAATTAAGGTTGTAATAAATACGTCTTCAGCATAAAAGGGCCCACTCTGAAATAGGTCAATAGAACCAAATAAAAAAAACCACCATAAAACTATATTACCTTGAACAACTGATTTTAAAGCTGCTGTGAGGACTCTTTTAAACCAAGTTTAAATACCTACATGTTAAACACACGCGGTTTTAAAGTGGTCTTAAAATTGTTAGTTACATGTATACTTTTAAAGATAATTATTTATCTTATTATTAAATATTTTTTTAAAACTATATACATCATTCTTCTAGCAAATAAAAGCAATTTATATTTGAAGATAATATGGCGACGCTGTAACCAAAAAGAATATTTATATGTACCTATATTCCTAAAAATATACCTATAAATTAATAAAAAGGTAGTGCTTTCGGAATGCCAGGGTAGAAATACAAAAGTAAAGTTCGCTTGCGATTTAAACGGTTTAGTCTTAATACGACTGTGATAAATGCCGCTTGGTTCTAATGTAAACCTAACCTTAAAATCTTCGTGTCGTATCAGTCGTTTGTGTTTTTAGAGAAATAATAATATATTGTTTTCAGTTTTTCTAATTATTGTATGTACACCACTGTTTGACATGATACAAAATACGGGGTTCATTTGGACCACGTAAGAAGAGGGGTTGAGTTTAGTTTTATTGTTTCTAACAAGAAGTACAGTTAGCCTTTACGATAACCAAATTGATTTAGTTAAGAGCGTTCCGTTTTAATATAGCTTTCTAATTACATTTAAGAAAGCCGTTATAAGGTAAAGTAATGAAATAGTTTTAAAAAGCAATATTTACTGACCAAATTGTCATAAGATCAAGAAGATTTAATAATAGGTTTTATTTAAAACTATAAAACAATCTAGAACATAATAAAAACAAATAATCTGCAAGTCCTTCAAAAAACTAAGTAGTTTTAAAGTTAATTGAAACTAAACCATTTTAAAACTACAACAAGACAAACTTTTAAGATTAATTCTTATAAACGAATCTTATTAGATACTTTAAAACCAGTATTAAAAGCTTTTAAGTGCCATCAGCATATCTACAAGGTAACTTTAAAATCAGTATCTTATTATTTACCACATTAAAACCATTTTAATAGTCTAACTAGTTGGTACGATTGTACCTCCAGCTACAATTTTGTGAAGTGTCATCTGCAAGGATTTAAAGTACCATATCGTAGACCGAGGCACGAGACAGAGGCAAGCGACCTCGTAAGACGACCGAAAACGGTCTCTTTACATCTAAATCACATGTAACTTTTAACGCAATTTTCGGAGCAGTTTTAGCTGCCTGTCGCAATCGTTTGCATCGGTCTCGCGTTCCCCAATTGTACCTTTAGTTTAAAACACCTGAAAACGAAACGTCAGACGATTCAAAGTTGTAATTTTTCAGTTGAAATTTACAATACACATATTTGATTAGATAACTCCCTTAATATTCCACGTTCGCTCAGTTTATTAAGCACTCAACGTGCAATTGAATGTGCATTTTGCAACGCGGTTCAATTCACGATGAATTCAATCTTTTTATTTTTTTTTTAACTTTGGAAAAAATATGAAAATTTCAAAAAGTACTTACTATTGATGTTTATTTATTGAAATACATTTTATTTATTATCACTTATTTTTTACAACTAAATCCTTACATATGAGACTTCCTGATGGTCCCGCCAACCACTTCAAAAAAATCCAGCTGAAGGTACGATCATAGTATTTTCGCGGCCATTAGCTCTTAAACTATGATCAGAATGATCAGTCCCGTTTTTTTATAGCCATACCTCATACCCGAAGGCATTGAAAATTCCAATTTGACAACTAAATAATATTTTTGGGTATTAAGGTTTGCGTCTGACACACAAGGAACCGCATTTTGCGCAAGAAAAAGATGGGTATAACTTTCCGCATAGTAGGTGTCCCGGGAAATGGCGGTCAATTTATCTATGTTGCGGTCCCTGGCAGTGAGTGAAGGAACTTAAAAATTTCTAACCATCGACGAATAGTTTTCTACTTCTGCTTTCAAGCCTCCGACCGACAATAAATGAAGCAATAAATCTGCCCGGCATTAGTATCGTTTTAGGAAGAAATTTGAAAAGGTTATTTCTAGTTTGTAAATTACCTTTCATGTCATAAAAAGTTTAAATTAAAGTATGCTAAAATAAAAATAAACCAGTTTAACTTTCTAAGCAAAAATTAAAAAATCTAAACAAGCGCGTAAAGAACACAAACTTTGGAATGCACCAACTTTGTATATGCATATTACATATGAAAATAAGAGGTCAATTTTTATGTTGATAAGTTTACTAAGTTTGTCCACGACTACGTAATAATAAATCAATATTCTACCTCCTAACTAAAAGCATATGGTATCCATATATCATTAGAGTGAATTATGATAATTCACGCTTTTGTAATTCTGGCAATTTCCGGTAGATAACTAAAGATACTTTTCATAACGATATTTTCTAGATCGAAAAATCAGAAATTCAAAAAATTGGAAATTCGGAAAATTGAAAAGTCGAAAAATCAAAAAATCGGAGTCAGAAATTCGAAAAATTGAAAAGTCGAAAAATCGCCTACGGCTCGGGACGCAAACGTCACCCTGCGTGAATAACGGCTACCACAAATTGCTCGTTTAATAATATACTATTATGTTTTGTAAGTTGTAACAGCTAATTTTTGTGGAATCAATGATACCATGCTTAAATAAAACGGGAAAACAGATAAAATATTTAATAGGTACAAAAAAACTATTAGAATTCCATCCAAAAAACAGTCAATGGACTCAAATAGTTTTACATAATATACCTACATACATAAAATTCAAAAACTCTAAGCAGTGCCACAACAAATACCATAAAATATTACCTCCCATACACCTTCCTTTCTTGATTGATATCTCTGTTTACCATATAGGGGTATACAATTTGTCATATAAAACATTGAATTTTTGTTGGATTAACCAGCATAAACTATTTTAGTCGTCTTCAACGAATTCGTGTCTATCCCTTTTAATATCCCTTATTTGAGCTGTCGTCTGATACCTGTTTACCTATTATTCAAATATTAGAGGACAATAGAGGATAATGGAAATTCCTAATATGATTTAATTCGGGGAATTAAATATTTTATTGTTCGTTATTAAATAACTTATTTTTTAATTGGCATAGTTCATTTTTCAATTCAACCAATAAAACTATTCTCTCTGTATATGTTCTGACATTAACAAGTATTGTAATAATTTATCCTTATATAGGTACAAGAAATGAGTAATAGTAGTTTGTGCAACAAGTGTGGATATGATGATGGCTATATCGCACGAAGACTAAATTTGAGCACGACGCCGTTAGCGGAGTGCTCCTCAATCGTCTGAGTGTGATATGGACAATCCACTCGAGTTTTACAGCATATTTTTTCTACGACCTAATGAAAATCTACAAATAATATTAAAAATTATGTTAGGTTATTAAGATAAATAATTTAAACTTTCACTAGTTTATAAAACAGAATAAACAAGAAAAAAGGCAAGTGCTCTGAACTCACCACCATCGAATCGAGGTGCTTAAAATTTGTTTCTTTAATACTCGTAAATAAATTGACTTTATATAGTTCTATTAAAATTAACGAAATATTTATAATTATAGACCAAACAAAAATAGAAATGCTATTATTATTTATCGAGTCTACACAAGAATAACTCATTTTATTGTATATTTAATCTCAATAACTAAAAATTTTTTTACTGACAATTAGTTTGACAGAAATGTTACTTATTTAAAATTTTAAAATAATAGTAGTTGGGTGATCAAAATAGGAACTGTGAGTGATGGATTTTATTTTTTGTAGTGTTCTTACTACCTAGAATAAATATGAAATATATTCGTTCAATTGAATGCAATACCATTCTTTTTCGTTTTGTACTCTATGCGTAGATACTCTAATTTCCTTGTGGGTATAGAAAAAATTATTTTCGTTTCCTAGACGTTTTGCAATTTCATGTTTTCTTTCACTATTATACTAACTTTCTTATATTATCAGCTTAAACTATAAATTTTTATTGATTATTATGTTTTTGGATTTGCATCCCAATTAGGCAAATAAATTAAAGATGTAGCCATTAATTTAAATGTAGATTCAGGATATCAATATACTAATGTTTCGCCAAATAGTATCTACTATACAGGGTGATCCATTAGTGTGAAAAAGTCCAATATCTCCGCCATTATTAGAGATGTAAAAAAATATTTTCACAGAAAGGTAGACAGCGTTAAACTACATATTTTAAAATTATTTTTGAATATACAGGGTGTTTAATAACTTCCCTCTAGAACCAAATTATGTTCTTTTTAATGGATCGCCCTGTATTTTATTTTATATTTGAATTGCCCTCGCTTTTCCCAATTTAAAAATATAAATTATTATTGGTTTAGACAGGATATTTTGCAGGATATAATCAGTTTTGTATGAAAATCGTATTGAATTCAATGACCTATATCATGCAAAAGAAACAATTGACAACCAATTTTTTTTCTACCACAATTTTTCGATCATGGTCAAATTTTATCCGGAGATACTACTTTTTCAATTTGCATCAAATCTGTACAGGGTGAGTCAAAACACAAAATTATCTTTTTTGAATATTAATTTTACCTTCCACAAGAAAAATTTTCATATTTTTTAAACCTCCATAACGAAATGAGTTTAAAATTTTAATAATTGCATTTAAAAGCCATGCAGGAACTTTTACAATTTATAATTTTTTTAAGAAAATTTATAGAATTTTCTATATTGAACGTAAGTTAAATCTATTCCTAAAAAAATCATTGCTGGCGTAACAAGGCCACAAGTAAGTAAAACGTATCCACTCGATAAGGTATTATAAACAGCAATAAAGTAAAAATGATTGGAAGTCAATGGTTTATGAAATATTCAACATCTAATTAATTACGTCTTCAGGAATTTTATTGTAAGAAGGATGTACAGTTATGAAAGCAATTCATATTTTCTTCAATGATTATTTTATAATTACAGGTTTTTTTATTACAGGAAATCATAAGACAGTATTTAATAATAATTTGTTATTTGGTACGAGCATAAAACCAGGCATCTTGTTAATATTACTTCCTTTCACTAAAATGTAATTTTTCATTATTTAAAATAGTCATTATAAATTGCAAAATTTGTAAAAAAAATATTTTTTAAGTTTCCTTTAATATCACAAATTTCATTTCTTTTATAAAGGGTGGCGCAAAATAATTTCCGAGGGGTTATTTCTAGTTTAAAGTTAAAAAAAATTGTACCTTTAAATAAATAACTTTTTCATAGGTTTATAAATCTACCGCAGTTGTTAAGTAATGATTAATGAGTTCAGTTATTGAAAATGTCCATTTATTTGCTTAAAATATTAAAAACCAACTAACTTATCAGCCTATTATAATTTATGGAAATGAATTGTGAATGTTCAAGACCATTGAACTCATTGAAATCGACTGAAAAATAATTATCACACATTTAATATTATTAACGCAGGTAAAATATCTACCTACTTGAATTTAAAACTTATGACAGGTAATTTTTCAAGATTATAAAAGGTATCAACAATTTTTTTTTTATTTAAAGCCGTATTACTGTATTTTTCTTATAAGAAGCAAGGGTTCACTATTTCCGATTGCATTTAAATCCCTTTATACACTGCATTTAAAAAAAATCATAAAAAGTGATTTTAAAACCAGAGCTAAAAAGTAGGAGATTTCATTCTACATATTTTTCCAAGTATCCCGCCAAAATATTTCTAAATTTTATTGCGTATTTTTCAAATCTAAGTGAAAATACGATTAACAAATATTTGGTAAATTTATTTGTCAAATTAGAGATTTTCTATGAATTCCTGTAATTGTGTAGTTCATCTATTTTTAAGAAGATGTCGTTATAAAAAACAATGTAGCTACTCTGTTTTAGAGATGGTTTTAATAGGAGAATGATTGTTTAGAGGTACCAATTTTTGAATCAGTGACAGCTGTATGCCGTCTTTTATTGAGCTGTATGCCGTCTTTTATTGTTTCGTGATTTTCATATATATTTGTCTCGCTTGGTTCCAACTACAAAATTATCGACTTATTTTCCCTGTGAATGAACAAGTGTTGGCCACGTTGCCAGATTATCGATTTATACGATAATTTCACAATTCTTTCTAGGACGAATTTCATTTTAAAGTGGGTGAAATATACAATGGTGAAATGCAGGAAAGGGAAGGAACTTTATTGCATTCCGATGTAATTTGAATCCGAATGACCTGGCATCACTGTATGAAATGCACGTAATATTTGCGGACTTGGCTTTCTTCTTCTGAATGTTATTTTATCTTTATAAGGAATCTAATTTCTGAGTTAACTCGTTGGCTGCTATGTGTACGTACCCGTGTGTATGTCCCATTAGTGCGTAATTGTTCAATATTTTAATTTGTGTTAAAAACACGCAAACATGTTTCAAAGAAAAGTTATGTGGGTTTGAAAAATACATATTTTAAAAATATTTTTGGATATACAGGGTGTTACATTTTTGCTTGGCATATTTTTAAAATAGAACATGTATTTTATTTCAATTTTAGAATGGTTTGGTAATATTGTATTCAACCCCACAATAATTTTAAAAAATATTACAGGTCTGCCAAGCAATTAAATTTTTATGAAATTAAAGAATGGTGCAGACCCCAAATTAAATTATCATAATTTAGGTAGGATTACATTGATTTCAAAATTGTTTAATATACTGACTTATAGCACATTAAAATAACGAATAGTAGTGATAGTGCTGGATTTTTTTATAGCGAGTGTTTTAAATATGGTTACTTTTAAGTTCAAATTACTCAATTTTTTCAAAGGCAGCACCCGGTATAATATTTTAGCATTGAATTCTTTATAAATTTGCATATCCAACGATACCAACATGTTAGAGAATAACATATATACAGAGTGTCCCATCAGTGCGCAATTGATCGATAGCAGTTTTATTATTGGAAATAAGAAAAAAATAATATAAAAGTTGTGTGACCAAATTTAAAAATTATTCTTATATATACAGAGTGGGCCATAAACGAGATGTTGACCAAACCTATATATTTTTAAAGCAAAACACCCTGCAGGTAGTTATACATATTTGATTGTTTTTACGTCGTCAAATAATTTTAATTCACTTCATTCATTTGCTATGTTATATATAGGGTGTGTCAACAAGCGAGGTTACAAATGTTTAATTTTTTTCAATGGAATACCCTTTATTAATTAATTGGTGGCATAATATACAGGGTGTTCCATTTAGAAAATTGAGAAAATCTTAACCATTTTGACACACCCTATATACAACATAGCAAATGAATAAAATTAAAATTATTGTTTGACGATGTGAAAACAAATATGTATAACTACCTGGGGGTGTTTTGCTTTAAAAATGTATAGGTTTGGTCAGACAATCGTTTATGGATCACCCTATATACTTATGAATAATTGTTAACTATGGTTATAAAACTTTTATATTAATTTTTCTCGTATTTCCTATTATAAAACTGCTATCGATCAATTACGCACTCATGGGACACCCTGTATATGTGTTATTGACTAACATATTGGTATCGTTGGATATGTAAATTTATAAAAATAGGTATTTTAAAGATATTTTTAGACATACAGGGTTTTGCGTTTTTGTCTGACAAATAAAAAGGTATATTTTTTTAAATAGAAAGCCCTGTATTTTACTTCAGTTTTATAGAATATCTTGGTATCTTATTACTACATTTTAAAAAAAAATTGAAATCAGTGTAAATCTACCTAAATTATGATAATTTAATTTGGGGTCTGCATCATTCTCTAATTTCATAAAAAAGTTAATTTATTAGCAACCCTGCAATATCAGTTAATAAAATTCTAGGATTAAATACAGTATTGCCAAAGCATTCTAAAACTGAAGTAAAATACAGGGTTTTCTATTTAAAAAATATACCTTTTTATTTGTCAGACAAAAACGCAAAACCCTGTATGTCTAAAAATATCTTTAAAATACCTATTTTTTAAATTCATATAACTTTTATTTAGAAATTGTTTACGTGTCTACAACACAAATTGAAATATTGAACAATTATGCACTAATGGGACAACCTGAATATATTATTCACAATATACGCACGCGGCATATGTTTGTAATAATTTAATCCCGCGCCGCGTTTATATATTTTATTCACGCTTCTATTAGATATTGTAGTTTACCTAAGTATTTACTTAAACTACTTTACTCTTAAAACGTAAAAACAGACTTAAATTTTTAGAAAAACTACTTCGGCTCAGTAGACCCGACTACAACATTTACTTCGGCAGTCAAGGTGTTTTAAATGCTCTTTTATTCAATTTTGTTTAATTTGTATTTAGTTATTAATATTTCAAAAATGCTTATTTTTCTTATTGATTAATCTAAAATACACACGTAATTTTTATTAATAATTGAAAGTACTGTAATTCTGAATTGATAAAAAAAGTGAAAATATGAAAACCTAAATTACGACTCTACAAATGAAGTAAAATTTTATGATTATTTTTTCTTACAAAAACATTATCTCAGCAATATGTCATAAGTTACATACACACAGTATGTCTATGTAAGTTGACAGCATATAGAAAACTTTTTTATTATTCATTTTACGAGAAAAGTTATTCATAAAAATTTATGCATGGTCTAACAGAAAATGCAACCACCCGATATCAAATTTTATCAGTCGGTTTTACAAGGTTTGTCAAAAAATATGATTTTGATATCAGATGATTGAATTTTAGGTTTTAGACCATGCATAACTTTTTATGTAAAGCAACTTTTTTTCTAAAATTAAAAGATCATGCAACTGTTTTTCTTAAAATTCTTAAAAAAAGTTTTCCGTATGCCGCCAACTTACATATAAATAATAATAAATGTTTTGAATATAATTACTGATGCAGATCTAAATAAAGTATTGTGGGTAAATAAGGTAATAAAAACACTTTTTTATTACATTTTCCCTTTTTTTATTTGGTTCTTTGGCTGTAAGACCTTTCGGTATATACAGGGTATCCCATTAAGAATGGAAACAACATTAACTGATTATAAATAAGCCGATTAATATTATGACACCAAAAACGTTTGCCAAATTTAGTAAAATTGTTGTGAGTAATAAAAAAAATATAGCCAAAAATATTTTTTGGATTTTAAAACCGTAATTCGGAAACGAGAAACATTTTATCTAAGCATGATTTGTTTAGTTGTCTTATATTTAATCAGAGAATCGTCAGTTGTTCTACGTCCCATGCTTAACGAAACACCATGTATAGTATAATAGGTCCCTACGTAATGATACGAAGACCTTTGTCCTTTGTTGACTGGACACAAAAATGAACTAGGTACTAAGTAAATATGTATACCGATGTCCCAAAACTTTTATTTAGGTACCTGCTACATCGAAAATATTTATCAAGGTCAAGAATTCGTTTACTTATAATCACGTAGTGGCTAGGGGTGATGAATTTGTTATTTTATAACAGTTACCGTTTAGAATTAATAAAATTATTGCGCCGTCTGTTGAACAAAAGAACTATTAAATATGGAATATTGCTCCATCTGTTGAACAAAAGTATTCTTAATTTATGACACATAAATAACATCTATCAAAATTAGTTCGTCACGAATATTGGGGGCATTAGGGGGTGGGACTGTGGCCTTAAGCTCTTTCATGACCCAATATCCTTTTTAAACATATTTTGAAAGGTAACGGAAAATGGTATGTATTAAAGCTTTTGCCTTTTTTATTTTCAAAACGATTTGATTCGTTTTGTATCTAATAAAAATTTGAGTCTGGAAAATGAAAATTGTATGCGGTTTTTGTTTTATTTAATGACTTTTAGAATATAAACGGCTGTAATTTTTTAAATGTATTAATTAAATATTAGTAACAGGTAAAACATTCAATGGAATTCTCATAGGTACATCAAATCAAATTCAAAGATGGTTTCAATTTGAGCACGTAATTAATTTATTTGTCATAACGTCTACGATCAATCTTCAAGCAAGACCTAACAAGAAGAACAATAACGTTCATTGGATGGTGGAATGAAAGATTGAAAAAAAAAAGAAACGCCGGTATGCAATTATTAGAGCTGTTAATCTTTTTCAAATGAATTAATTTCTCCTCCAACCACTAACTATTTCAATTATCTTTAATGAATGGCGAAGCAAATTCGTTTATGAGTCCCGTAAAATGTCAACTTAGAAATTTCTCTTATATAACGCAGGTGGAAGTCAGTGGTGTAGGGTGTACTAGAAATTTCTTAGTTATTTCTTGTTTTTTTTTTATCAATTGATATTTTGGAGATAAAAAAATATGAATTTTGGTAATGATTGTACACTTAAATTACACCAAAAAATAAAAGTTTGTTTTCAAGAACTTGCATGCATGATATTCGACTTAGTTTATTTAGGAAGCTAACTCTGTACTCTCCAACATCAGGAAATTGATGAAAAATAAGATTGGGATTTGTTTTATTTTTTCGACGAGTTACACTGGTGCTGAACGGGAGCTATTTGCTATTTAATTCAAGTTATTAGAAACTGATTTTAGTTTAAATCTTAAATCTATACTTTACAAAATGGCACTATCTTGAACAAAGTGGTTAAAAATTATTTTATATTCAAAAAATCACATAAAACATGACAGCGATAATTTTGTTTGACTTGAAAATAAAAATCCTAATTCATTGTGAACCTACCTTTTAAATATGAATTATTAGTTTTATCCATGATACAATAAAAAGGTATGATATTACGCAGATTGATACTATACACCACGGTGACGTAATGTGGAGGAAGGCGTGGCTTTAACAAATTTGACGTATCAGATGATGAAAACAAAGCGAGTAATTAAATTTTAATCAGTTCATGGCCAATCAGATTCCACACCACAATACGTCATGCGCGAAATTGACGAAATTTCGTCGGCTAAGTATCATACCTCTGTTTATTTGTATCATGAGTTTTACCTAACTTTTAAACCATGTGTGTGCACAGTGAGTGTTGCCAATTGGGCTATTTTCAAACTCGAGAGAATTAATTTCTCTCAAGAGAAATGGCATACGTCAACGTAAAATAGTATTTTTAGGGCTATTAGGGCCAGTGTGAACTCATTGACTGTTTCTCTTGGTTTATTTGGAGAGAATTAAAATTCTCCTAAGAATTTTAATCCTCGAGGCCTTTAAAAACAGCGATTCCACATTGGCATACATTTCTGATGAGACTCTTGAGAGAAATGAGTGCTCCCATACTTTGAAAATAGCCCCCCTGTACTGTCAATAAAAGCGTACTAAAATTTTAATGAAAAGGTAATATATTTACAAAAAATGTACTAAAATGTTTAGTAATTTAATAAAAATGACCGTCCATTAACGCTGTTTGTCACTATACTAAAATAAGTACTAAATTTAGAACTAAATTAATACATTTTTTTAAGTTCTAAAATAATTAACGTCGCAAAAAGAAAATTCAGTACTAAATTTAGTTGGGTGCTAAAAAAATATATTAATTTGACGGAGAGGAATTAAAATAAGATACATTTCTTTATTATTGTGTTCGCTGTCCAATAAAAAAAATTAAAAATAACCGATATTTCTCTAAAATTGTTATGTTATAATTTGTTTCATAGAACTGAAGGTTTATACTTTGGTTTATACTTGGTGCAGTCATCATTGCCCATCAAATCTTTACAAATTAAGTGAAATGGAATGAATCAATAGCTTTGTTCGCAGAGCCTGTCGGCGACATGTCCACGACAGATGAGCATGCGCATTTCGATTTTGAACGTTCGTAGAGCCGAAAATCGAAATGCGCATGCTCATCTGTCGTGGACATGTCGCCTACAGGTTCCGCGAATAAAGCTAATAAGATCAAATATTGATATTCTTTTTAATTACTAGCATTTGACCGTTTGATTCTGATATAGCCGCACTGATCTACACATTAAACTGAAAACCTATGAACAGAATCAAGCCACATAGCGAGGTGATATTTGACAGGCTGGCGCCCCCATGTGTGTATCGAAATGTACTAAAAGGAAACACCAAAATTAAATTTAACATTTATTACATTCAACTACAATACCTTTTAAGACAATAACTTAAAAAATATCTTTGATTAATACGCAGTTAAAACAAATGTTCTAATAATAATTAAAATACCACGTTATTAATAAAAAAAATAGTATAACTTATCGTAGTATGCCCTTGGAATACGTGACATAGAACGCTTAAAATTGACAGTCTGGAGTCTAAATTGTCATGCGCACCGACCGTATTTATTTACCCATATCGGCTTGGAAATTAGGAGTAGGGCTTGACATATAGCCATTCATTTTAATGTGACAGTTGGCTAAAAAAAAAGACATAAATTGTATTTGGGCGTACCAGCGTAGTAGAAACTTTGAAAAGGGAGTCTCGACTTAGTACGCAAGTACTCTGGCAAGTCTGACAACAGAGCTTGAAAAAGCCCATGAAAAACGAGTACCTAGATGTTGTAGCTATAGGGTTGCCAACTCTGTAAATCAGAAATCCTGGAGAGAAAAGAAAAAATAGTAAAGAGTAACAAATAATTGCAATTACTAAAGATTATTCTTATAACTATGTAATTTTACAATATTTTTGACCCGATATTTTTTTTGTAAAGTTGTAGCTGGAAATACTTTTTCATTATCGATAAAATCATAAAACTCTTTACATATGTATTTGAAATTTATGCATACTTTTATTTCAGATTTGACATGAGTTGCATTAAGACGATTATGACTTTTTAACCAGTTTAATAACATGCTCGGCATAGGTAGAGCCAACTAAATAAATTTTTTATTTCTTTGCCTGATACATCCACACATTTTTCAAAAAAAAAAAGCCAAACGCGCCTACTTTAGTTATTTATTTGCTCGCAATAACTTCACGTACTTCTACTTTAATTATTAGAACCGACGCTTCAAATTTTGAGAAGATTTCAAAAGTTACACAAGGAAGCCATAATTTAAAATTGTGATGCCACCCCATTGTAAAAACTTGGTGATCACTTATCCTTCAAGCTGACCTTCAGGATTTAAGATGGATTCATAGGATGTCTGATACAGTTGATTCATCGAGAAATTCATAGTTGATTGCTTATTAATTGAAAAGTGTGTTGATAAACAACGGTAATTTGACAGACAAACATTGGCACTTTAATATAGTAGGCCGTAATTTGTAATCTTTGACATCTAGGCGATTTCGTTCATTTAAATTTTCGACCGAATTCTATATCTCGGGAACCACAAAAGTAGGTACCATGATTTTGGTGTTATTTTGCTTCTCTAAGTATCCCTAGCTTATATCTGAGTCCGATAAGGTTTTGGCATTCTCTATCCCGAGATTGAGGCACGGACAGACAGTAGGATCATACAGTTTATCCTCATGCATTTATAAGTATGTTGAGAGAAGAACTCTTTTAATTCAACCCACTCAATTTCATTATTTATAGTTCAAAGATCAGGGAGATTTTAGGAATATTCCTGGAGTCAGGAGATTTTGAAAATGAAATGCCTTTTTCCAGGAGAATCCCGGAATTCCGGGAGAGTTGGCAACCCTAACTGTAGCGCGAGACAGAGAGTAAGCCTCTCTCTAGAAAATTATACCCTCCAATTATATTTTTTGTTGACGTTTTTATTTGATTTACAGATCAGTAAATAATTAAAGACGCTTTTATGAATTAGATTATTAATCTCAAAAGCAGAAAACGTTAATTAAATAGGTGTAAACCTCTGACCTAACCGCGCGCCTCTGTCTAAATTGAACAAATAAATATAAGCTTGCGGCAAGTACATGACATTTGTTGCAATACAGGACTAATTAACGATAATTAACGGTTTTTTTTTGTGAAACCTGCCAGCAAGACGACCAAAAGATAGGTATTAATGAAAAAAACCAGAACCCGTGAAGAAAGTTTCACTGAGTAGATAATGTACAAGACAGGTTGAAAACAAATAGATTGTGATAGAAAATGTGTGGTTTCTCCAATAGATAATAGTAAATATCGGTTGACTTTTTGCGAGAAAAACGATTAAACGGTTTTGTTTGGGTGCTTAAAATTCAATTACTTTAAATCAGAATTGTATTTAAACCAATATACAGGGTGATTCCAAAGTTGATCCGTTTTTTAACTGTGTTTAGGAGCCATTAAAATTAACAACTTAAAAAGATTTAAAAAAAAATTAGGAAAATGTATGTTTTTTCGAAAAAAAATCGATTAAACAGTTTTGTTTGGGTTCCTAAAATTCAATTACTATAAATCAGTCTATTTCATAATAATTTTATTTAAACCAATATACAGGGTGATTTCAAAGTTGATCCTTCTTTTTTGACTATGTTTAGAAGGCATTAAAATAAGCCACTTTTTTAAAATCCGCAAAAAAATAACAAACGTAATAAATAAGCGGGCGCTTATCATTAGTTGGAGAGTGTGGTAATTTTTAGACATTACTTTCCCGAACAGGTGAATCGGTCGAAATGAACCAGTTGCGTGGCCACTGAGGTCGCTAGGTCTATTTTTTCGGCTTTATAGAAAAACTACAAATTTTGTATGTAGATAAGGTTCCTTTCTGGCTCAAAACCAGTTATACTTCTGGTCAATTACATACAGGGTGAGCAGTTTAAAAAAAAAATTATTTGGCAGATTTCGAGTAAAAATGGAGTCTGAGAATTTTAGAAGTCAAAGAAAACAGATCCTAAATAAAAATTCAAAATGGAGTTGAAATAAATCGAACTTAATCAAAAAAGGCCCTCCTTGAATAAAAATTAAAAAATGCGTCCTTTTGGTTTGTATAATTGGACCATTTTAAAAGCAGCCAATAATTATCTGGGTAAAATAATTTACAGATTTTTTTATTTTGCTAAAAATAATAGATGAGAATTTTTATTAAGGGTAGCTTATTATTAATTTACAATTTACATCAACTACAACACTTTTAAAATATATTACCATTTAATCATTTTTAACCATTTTAAGTAGTTACCTAAATTATTTTTTCCACATGGATATTAGGTTATCTACACACAGACTACAAACCGAAAAAGTATGCTATTGCGTTCAACTGAATGAATATATTTCATATCCATTCTAGGTAATGAGAACACTGCAACAAAATGAAATCCACCAATCACAGTTCATATTTTGGACACCCAACTACTATTATTTTTAAAATAAGTGACAATTGTATCAAACTAATTGTCAGTATATTTTTTAGATAAATATATATCTGTAACGTGTGGAGGGTGGGTTACCCCCACAGCACTTAGACCACATTAGGACCATTGTGCATCTTCCTGAGATGATAAGCATCTCTTAGCTCGTGAGCCAGCCAGAGTTAATGTAGTTGACAACGTCGCCAAGAGGTGCTTCTCTTATATTGGCCGGTGTTAGCCGATACTCGCCGAACACAAATCTTCTAATAAATGAGAGCGTCAAGCAATCGTAAAGGATATGCTAGATGGTCTTATCTTCTTGTTCGCACCCTCTGCAGAGTGCGGATTCTGACAGCCCCATGATATGGAGATGCTTTCGTACTTGGCAATGACCAATCAGAATGCCTGTGACTAAATATATAATAAAATGAGTTATTTTTTTTTTTTGTAAAATCGATAAATATTAGCATTTTTATTTGGTCCACACTTTGAAAAAAAAATTAAATTTTAATGCTGTATGAAACTAATTTAATACGAGTATTAAAACTAAAAGTGACAGTAGAGTTGAGGATAGAGCGTCTGCCTTCCATGCGAAAATCCCAATTTCGAATCTGGGCTGGGGACTAATTAAATTAAATATTTTCTCTTGTTTATTTTATTTTATAAATAAGCAAAATTCATCAATTATTATTTTTAATTTTGACATATAAAGTCAAAATGATCCAATTTACGTAACCAGAAGCATAAGAAATCAACAAAAATAAACCTTTCTTGGTTTGAAAATCATTAATATACATTATAGTGCATGTCTTGATTTTTATGATATTAATAGTAAAATTATAAAATTTCCCCTCAATCTAATTATTGAACCTCTTACAATTTTGTATATTCAGTGTCTTAATGATGGAATTTGGCGGAATTCTTTTAAAATTACTAAAATTCTGCCTATCCACAAAAAAGGTGATACAGTTAATTCCGATAATTACAGGCCAATTGGAATTATACCAATCTTAAGTAAAGTATTCGAAATCTTTTAGGAAAATTATTAAGTTACTGTGAACATAAAAATATTTTGACGCCAGCGCAATAGGGCTTTAGAAAAAATATGTCGACAATCAAAGCATTACTAAATTTAATTGAATATGCAGTCGAAGATCTGGACGATCGAGAAAGTACTGATGTTACTTTTTGTGATCTTACCAAAGCTTTTGACTGTGTAGATTCCGAAATACTAGTTCAAAAACTTGAATTCTATGGTATAAAATCTAAAGAATTGCGTCTAGTTCAGTTTTATCTGTCAAACAGAAAACAATATGTTCACTATGATATCCTCTATAGAAAATGGCGTTCCACAGGGTTCAGTTCTGAGTCCTGTGCTATTTCTCCTCTATATTAACGACTTGCCAGTCGCAGTAAAACATTCTAAATTTCTCCTGTTTGCAGACGATAGATCTATTTTGTCACGGGATAACATATTGGAAAAGAGAGAGGATATGACCTCAGTAAAAGAATGGTTCTATTCAAATCATCTAAAGCTTAACGCAGCTAAAAACCAAAATTTAATTATTATTATTATTTATTTTAGTTATACTGTTTGTGTATATGAGAAACAATATTGGTCCTAAAACAGTACTTTGGGGTATCCCGGTCTGTACTACTAAATCTGAACTCATTTCTTGGCCAATTTTGACTCGTTGTATTCTTTGTGTTAGATAGTTTTCCATTAGGTCTGAAGCAATACCTCGAATACCATAATTGTTTAGTTTTTTTATCAGCCGTTTGTATTGAAGGCCTTGGCCAGATCCAAAAATACTGCCAAGCATTTTTTTGAACTGTCCAAGGCTCTCAAAGTCGTATTAACAAAATCCATTATGGCGTTCTCGGTATTAGAGTTTTTTACAAAGCCAAATTGCCTATCAGTAATTACATAGTGCTTGTCCCAGAATTCAACGATTCTTTTCTTGATGCACTATTCAAATATATTAGCAAGCTTTTAATTTTCGTATTTTCGTAAGTGTTTTTAATTATACTTTCTGACTACCAAACTCCCCCTTGGCTACTCCACTGAATTGGGCAAAAAATTTAATTCTCTGAATTTATTCGTAAACGTCATCGGACATAGTGGACATGCAATTTTCAATTTCAATAATTATTTCTTCAACCTCCAGTGTTTTTGCTTAACTATTTTGGAAATGTTAGAGTTTAAAATAGACTAATACAAAAATTTTACTATTATATTCTACTGACATATTTTGAGTCCGTAATTGCTATCTCAATTTTAAATATTGTTTTGTTTTTTGGTAATTAATTTCAAAAATTAGTAAAGCGATTTGTCATTCAGTGACGATCAAAAAAGGATATAAATTAATATTAAGCAAGTTAAAACACTAATTTTCACTCTAGGACACCTGCAGCTATAGTGGAGGTTACTGTAGCTGATGATTGATCCTAAAAGCTCATTGGGTTTTTTCCGTTTCTTCGTAATACCTCTGATACCAGTTTCAATAAACAGACTTCACCGGAATTCATAGAATGTAATCTTCGAATTCATGCATACACACATACTAATAGTTACTTTATTTAAATTTAATGTTAACAGTCAAGGTGAGCGAGATAGCTAGACTTAAAAAAGTGAACAACTTTCTTAATAATTAATTGTGAATTAGCATAAACATGTCTGGTGATTACATAAAGCTATTTACCGAATAACAGATATATCTATAATAGAGTTCGAGATTTGAAAAGCTCGCTTGTTCAGTCTGACTAATTAGCAAAATGATTTGTTAATTGTATTTGCACGAACAAGTGTAATAATGATAATTACGATAAGTCGCAAAAAAAGGATAAATAACTAGAGTCGATTGGTACTTTCTGACGCTCTGGCCTACATACATATCTGGAAGCTGTCGATGTACCAGCTCTGTCTATGCGGTGTCGGCTCATTTCCGCCCGGCTCATCTCCGCCCGCAACCTTTTTCGGCTCATCTCCACCCACGGTTATGGTCAACCAAAATACCCGGCTCATTTCCGCCCAGATTTGCAGCCCCTTACTAATTACGGCATTTTAGATTAGTAGGTACATACAAGGTGGCGCAAAATAAAGTCCCCTATTTGTTTTTTATATAAAAGTAAGATTAATTAAAAAACAGTCATATTATAAATGAAAAATATTTATTTAAACTCCAAAAATTTGTTTTGTTGCACACTAAAACAATATCGACCAAATGGCCGCCCCGAGCATTAATGCAATAATGAGCTCTTTTTAAAGCATTTTTCATAACTTTTTCCAACATTTCAGGTGGTATTCTGTCAATTTCTTCCCTGATGTTGTCTTTTATTGCTTCTAGTGTTTGAGGATTATTTACAAATACCCTATCTTTGCGATAATCCCATAACCAAAAGTCTGGAACAGTTAAATCGGGAGACCTTGGCGGATATGCAATATCGGCATTTTTCGAGATAAGGGGTCCAGGAAAAATTCTGATAATTGACAAATTATTTTGATAAAAAAATATTACGATTTCGGCACGTTCTCTAGGCGTATATCGATTCATAATGAATTTCCCAAGTATCTACTTTGCAATTGACAGAAAAACTCGAACAGATGTCAACTACAAACGAAACCATGACAACATTCCATAGGGTACTTGATTTTGCGCCACCTTGTATTTACAATATTTACATACATACACATTCGAGTAGTATATATGTAATCGAGTTTTTGTATATAGGATAAATGATAATATGAAAAATTATAAATCAATATATTAATATAAATTGTTTTACGTGTTATTTTAATCTTATATTTAGAAAAATAAGTTTTTTCTTATTTAGTAAAGAAACATATTTCTTTTGTGCTAATAAACTTATTACTTACTAGAATACAATTCAGAAATTTTCATGTGTATTTCTGTTGCTGCTACAACAAATATTACAAATAAATTTTAAAAATTAAAGGGAGCTCTCCTAAAGGATTTTCTGTTGTACTGGCATGTTTAAAAGTTACGAAACAGTATATTTTTATTTATTTTTATTTAATTTATTTTTATTTATTTTTATTTATTTTTATTTATTTTTATTTATTTTTATTTATTTTTATTTATTTTTATTTATTTTTATTTATTTTTATTTATTTTTATTTATTTTTATTTATTTTTATTTATTTTTATTTATTTTTATTTATTTTTATTTATTTTTATTTATTTTTATTTATTTTTATTTATTTTTATTTATTTTTATTTATTTTTATTTATTTTTATTTATTTTTATTTATTTTTATTTATTTTTATTTATTTTTATTTATTTTTATTTATTTTTATTTATTTTTATTTATTTTTATTTATTTTTATTTATTTTTATTTATAAAAAATAAATAAAAATTTATTTTTATTTATTTTTATTTATTTTTATTTATTTTTATTTATTTTTATTTATTTTTATTTATTTTTATTTATTTTTATTTATTTTTATTTATTTTTATTTATTTTTATTTATTTTTATTTATTTTTATTTATTTTTATTTATTTTTATTTATTTTTATTTATTTTTATTTATTTTTATTTATTTTTATTTATTTTTATTTATTTTTATTTATTTTTATTTATTTTTATTTATTTTTATTTATTTTTATTTATTTTTATTTATTTTTATTTATTTTTATTTATTTTTATTTATTTTTATTTATTTTTATTTATTTTTATTTATTTTTATTTATTTTTATTTATTTTTATTTATTTTTATTTATTTTTATTTATTTTTATTTATTTTTATTTATTTTTATTTATTTTTATTTATTTTTATTTATTTTTATTTATTTTTATTTATTTTTATTTATTTTTATTTATTTTTATTTATTTTTATTTATTTTTATTTATTTTTATTTATTTTTATTTATTTTTATTTATTTTTATTTATTTTTATTTATTTTTATTTATTTTTATTTATTTTTATTTATTTTTATTTATTTTTATTTATTTTTATTTATTTTTATTTATTTTTATTTATTTTTATTTATTTTTATTTATTTTTATTTATTTTTATTTATTTTTATTTATTTTTATTTATTTTTATTTATTTTTATTTATTTTTATTTATTTTTATTTATTTTTATTTATTTTTATTTATTTTTATTTATTTTTATTTATTTTTATTTATTTTTATTTATTTTTATTTATTTTTATTTATTTTTATTTATTTTTATTTATTTTTATTTATTTTTATTTATTTTTATTTATTTTTATTTATTTTTATTTATTTTTATTTATTTTTATTTATTTTTATTTATTTTTATTTATTTTTATTTATTTTTATTTATTTTTATTTATTTTTATTTATTTTTATTTATTTTTATTTATTTTTATTTATTTTTATTTATTTTTATTTATTTTTATTTATTTTTAATTATTTTTATTTATTAAGATTAAAATATCACGTAAAAAATTTATATTAATATATTAATTTATTATTTTTCATATTATCATTTATCCTATATACAAAAACTTGCATTATCTATATACTACTCGAATGTGTATGTATGTAAATATTGTAAATATGTACCTACAGTTCATCAAATTTCTAGAGGTGTTCGACGCCCAGACAGAGAACGCGCTACGTGTGACTAAGATAGCTATTGTACAGTCTGCTAAACAAGTTATTTTAAATAGTTTTTAATATTTTTAGGTAATTAAATTTTAAAAGTGTGGAATATTTTAGGGATTAAATTGGTCTGATTGGACTTTCTTAGAACGTTTTTAAAAGCAGCTAAAGATAGTATGTAGAATTGAAAATAATTATTATGTCATAAAAGGTGTTTTGGAATTCCTTCAACCTTTTGAAATTGAGCGGAAAATACCTATAATTTTTTTGTAGGCCTTTGTAAATCGTGGAAATAGTTTATATTTTATTTCTACCTTATTAAGGAAAATGGTACCTATTATTAATAACGGTTGTTTCTGAAACATTACTAAAATTTTCGAAATTTTGTTTTTCTACAAAATAATAAACTATACTATTTAGAAAAAAAATTATTTCTCTTAAAATTTTCTAAAAAATAACAGGGGAATATTTACATTTCTTGATCTATTAAACAAAACGATAAATTATCTCGACGAATGACACCATGTTCTAGTACGGAAGCTAGCTTTACATTTTCTTGGTGGTTTCATATCAATTTCTTGTAATTGTAGTTTACACGTACATATACCTCTTAACACTTGTTTGCTTTATTAAAAAAGTGTGTTGTGATTTACGTCGAAATAAGTCAAAAACAACTTGAAATATATAAAATCAAAAAGGAGAAACGGAAAAAAATTGAGCCTGTAAATGAACACAACTCAGAAACAAAAATAGCTATCTAATAATAAAAAAATAAAATTTGATTCTTGTGCATCGTCGTTGTAAAAATAGATAATACTTTTTTGATCTTAGGTACAGATATAATTTTAATGGTCTTCCGAAAAACTTTCTTCAGTTTCCATATCAGATTCAAAATCAGTCTCACTGTCACTGTTTAAGTTAATTATAAATCTATCAGTTGCCTCATCCAAAGTAACTTCTCTGTCATAAAATTTAGATTCCCACATTTTAGCATTATTACATCGAGATTGCCACTCCTCTTTAGAAAACGTATCAAAAAAGTCTTCACACAACAGTTGTACGTCTTGCCTCTTAAATGTAGTGTTGTTACTAGCTACATATTGTTTCAATGATGCCCACACTAATTCGATCGGATTAAGATCGGGATGATACGGTGGCAAACGCAAACAACTAAAACCATGTTCATTTATCATTTCTTCAATTGCATACCTCTTAAATCGTGACTTATGCAATAGCACTAAACTGTATAATTGCGTTTTGAGCATATCCTCTTCGTAAGCAATATTATGATTCCTTAACCAATCCTGCATGTCAGCTTTTTTAGAAGTTGACGTTGGTGCTTTATTTACCTGGACATTATGGTAAGGAGCATTATCAACAATAATGACGCTTCTTGGAGGGAGGTTCGGAAACAGCTTTTCTTTCAACCATTTAGAAAAATTATTAAAATTCATTTCATCGTGGTAGTCTCCACTTTTGGTTCCAGATTTGCATGGACAATAATTAGTCTATCACCTTTATTAATTGGTTTCTTTAATCCCTCATTTGAATTATCACTCCAAGCTTTCTGGTGTGTGTGGGAGGCATGAATGTATGTTTCATCTAAGTAGACAATTGGACGGCCCTCTGCTCGATAACTTTTTAAACGAATCAGATAGTCTAAACGTAGCTTTTGAATATCAAACCTTTCCATTAATATTTTTCTGTTTGTTTTTGTTTTCCGCCAACGAAATCCTAGCGACTTTATTATTTTTCTTAAACTTTCATAGCTTCCTTTGTACCCTGTAGCTTCTCTAAATTTAGTCAGAATTGTTTTTAATGTTGGAACAATATTTTCCGAGATTAACATGATCAGAATAATTCTTTTTAAAATACCTTTGTCAGCTTCATCAATATCATTAACTGTTTTTGGTTTTTTAATGGTTTTTCTTGGTGATGAAAATTCCGATATCTCACAGTTATCGATTCTTTTTTTCTCTCCAGAAATGCGGACGACAGTGTTTTTAGATACTCCTGTGGCTGCAGCAACACGATCATTTACATTTTTAAATGGTATTGAAGGTGAATTAAAGTTTCCTTCTCTTCTCATAAACTCTATAACATTGGCTATTATTTCGCGAGATTGACTGTTAATCACGCGGCCTCTTAATTTGCTATTAAACTCCATACTTAGGTTCTATTAAACTGTAATGAGCAAAAAACACAAACGAAAATAAAAGAAATGTTTTAGCGAAATTTACATCTGACATTTACGTCTGAATGAAATAGTGAAATACTTTCATTGCGTAAATCCGTCGGGATGCCTGTCAGTAGTGCTTTCTCTGTCTAGCCGTCGAAAGCCTCTAGAAATTTGATGAACTGAATATTAATCGTAATTGTGTTATTCCCAAATATTGAAATGCTTGACAAAAATTTAATTCTGATATTCATTTTGATAATTATTCTAGATATGCGAATAACAAAGCTTTATAACCTTGATAAATCTAAAGTATTTTCATTACAAAAAGTAAGAAAATCTTAATTAGCCATTAAAGAAATTATAAGTAGTAAATTAGTAATCAGTCACATACAATCAAAATCATGTGTTTTAAGCATTGCTATTAAAAATGTAAAATTCTTATATTTTGTCGAAGTAAATTCAAAAACCCGCCAATTTTTAAACTAAAATAGCATTACATCTTTCTATATTACCGACTGAGTATTAATTGCACAAAACTATTCCATATGTCGCTGAAGGTAAACATGCTGCCAAATTTCTGTGAGGAATCTGCAACTCTTAATTATCCTTCCTCCATGATGGTAACTGTGTAAACCCTACATCGGTCCAATTTCAAAGGACGTTCAAAAAATTGCAATGTTTAAATTTATTACATTCTGGAACTGAAAACTGCAAAACAGGTGGGGATGCTTTACTTGTAAGGCTGCATGAAATTCGTAGGACTAATAAGGATGAGCCATTTTCCAAAATCGCGTGTAATAGTGGCAATATTGTCGAAAATGTAAATATAAACAAGCATATTAATGAATTGCATGCACAAAATATTAATATTTTTTAAGAAAATTTTATTACATATGCAGATTTTTAATAAAAAAATGTCTTAAAATTCAACGTTGCGATGTATGTACACAATATGCCTTAACACACGAAGACTTTGATATAAGCTCTATGTATTGTTATTATAAAGCATACAAAAAAAGCAAATGAAGATATTTTTGGCAATTTAAAAATGTCAAATAATAGTTTTGTATGTTTAATAACAAAAATTGAAATAATTTTTCAACACAATTTTGAATTATTTATCACTAAATCCGACGTTTGTAATTTTTTTTAGATTTAATTAATTCCGAGATAACATTTGACGCTCCGATTTCCATAAATATATGTTATTAAGGGTCGATTCCACTGTTGTGTTAAACGGAGATTAAAATGACATTGTTAATGTAAAAATGTCATTTTAAACTTCGTTTAACACAACGGTGGAATCGGTCCTAAGTTATATTTAAGGATGCTCATATATTACACTTTAAAAATATTAATAGAAATTTTAAGACCATCAGTAAAAACAAGCTAATTATTTGGCGCAATCTGTAGAGCTTTTTTGTTTTAATACGATCCTGCCTATCAATACCTTATTTTATTACAAAATCTTTAAATACGCTTTAATCCGACCCTGACTAAGACCCCCGAATGGCGTCGCCAAGGTCAAATTTTCTTAGTATAATATTTGTATGCGATCAGCGGCAAGTGAGCCTGCCGATTGTTTCTTATGCCGTGACAACGTTATCTATAGTGACAAATGACATGGAGCGGAAAAATGAATATGAATCTGAAATTGCGGTAAAAGCTATGAAAATTTCGAACTGTAACTAGACATCACATACTTTGATTTTCTTTTACTATACGGAGAATGGTCGCACTGCGCAGCTTTCTGAGTGCCTTTTAAAAGGAGATGGAAAACTCCGCCATTTTGAACCCTTATTACGTGTTGCCTACATCTTGGCGCAATATTTTTAATAGGTGCGTTTTAATCATCCGCTTCTGCTTCGGAATTGTCGGTTTTCTTGTTTTAATCTGACAGGTTAGAACGACTGAACCGACAATTCCGGAAGCAGTAGCGGATGATTAAAGCGCACCTGACATTTTGCTTGCTGCTGTCAGTGAATATTATTTTTGGAGTCACAGTTTATTGCTAAAGAATCAGTTAGCTCACTCGGATCAGTTGAAAGTTCCAAAATAACATCGACTCCAGGGATACAAATTCAGGATACGCAGAAGACTGCTGTTTTATTATAGGCGGTTGTCATATATTGTATTATCTGAGTTGCGCAGTGTATAAACTGGAACATTGAGATAAAAAGTGCCGACGCAGAGTGAGCGACCTGATTCTTTAGCTATAAACTGTGTCATAGGGTTCAAAATGGCCGCGCCCTATGTTGGGCGTGTCGGACCTCTCTCTTGCCCCGTATAGTAATCAAAGTATGCGCTAGATATTCTTTACCATGTGACCTTTTGACAACTGAAATGGTTGCCTGATGACACACAAAGTCCATGTTTGATTTGCATGCCAAATTTTATAAAAAAATAATAAAAAATAGGCCTGGAAACTTGGAATTAGTTTTAAGTCATTTTTAGTACATGGCTAACGCTCTTAATAGTATAAAAAACAAAATTCCACTTCAACCATATAAATTTATTCACTACAACATAAGTTCGAGGTCAAACCCCCAGGCGCTCCACTAGAATCTAGAAAATAAATGATTTTAATTTTAATAAAATATAAATTAAAATAAATTATGTGATACATTGAACATCCAACTTTTGTGATCACGATAGACTTTAATTATTATATTTATCCAACAAAATCAATGACTTTTCAATTAAGTTCTATCTTCCGATTTCCAATATGTTCATATTATAAAATTTGTTTAAGCACTGAAATCAGCGAAACAAAAAAAAATATTATTAAACAAGATTTTGAAATTTCCGTTGCATTATTACCTTACAAAAGATTACGATATGTGTATGGGAAATATAAATTCCTTATCTTAAATCGGATAGCGATAAATGATTAAAATTGATATAGGAAATTAAAAATTACGATCCACATTCCATATCTTTTGAATTTTTATGTTTTTTTACAAAAATCTCGATGGTCCACATCCTTTCGAAAACGTGTTTCGATTTAAAAAACATCAATCATCTAGTGCGAATTGAGAGAGAAAAAACATATCTCATGGATCAGAATAAAGCAGAAGCATTACTAGAACCATTGACGTACTTATAATAAATAATATTTTTATATTAAAATTGCTTGCCTTTTTTTTTTGTGAATTTTCACTAGTAATACCACTAGAGGTCAAATTATTTCCGGACATTTTTTCGAGCTCATGAAATTTTCTAAAAATATTCATGAGCGAGAAAAAATTTCCTGATATTAATTTGACCTCGCGTGGTATTCGGTAAGAAAATTCCACACCTGTAATTTTGAACCAATCAAAATACGTGTTTTTGACAGATCACCATGGCAACGGAGGTATTTTAGTGGAAATTTTTTTCTCGTGGGGTACCCAACAGCGAATTATACTGGAAATTTTTTGACGTTTACAATAACAGACCATTTTTGACAGACTGGTTTTTATTTGTTCACATAATAGGTTTAGTTTTGATACATTTTAGTTACAATGCTAAGGTGTTTTCTATATTCTTCGGCCACTTCTTTTCTTCTTAATGGCGAAAATGCAGGACTTTGGATGCTTTGAATTATGTGTCTATGTCTAATAAAATATATATAATATTTAGACACTAATTTATTCACCTTTTTCCCATTCAGCACTTTGAATTTTGCGTAGTTTAGGTGCAAATATTCGTGGACAATTCGGAAAAAATTTTCGTTTTTCAAGTTGGAGCCACAATCCTCTATTAATCCGAGTAAGTAAGTCATGGTGCAATGATTGATCATTACATCAGACAATTTCACGCATATTTTGCATAGCGTATGATTTTCAAATCGATTCATTTTTAAACAAATAGGTAATTTTGTTGGTTTTACTTGCTGTGAAATATTCTTTATCGCAACAAAACGCGAGTTATTTAATGTTTTGAACTGTCAAAATACAATGATCACAGCCTCCTACGATTGATGCTTGCTGACGCTGGTTATGAATTTCATACCATTTTAAAGCGCTCATAACGCATGTTAATAAAAACGCAGAAAAACAATTTTCTACCACTTGTAGTTATTCAAAACTTACGTAAAATTAAAGAATATACTATTTTCTATTTTCAAATGGTATTCCCATGCAACTACAATGAGTAGAAATAAGCAATTTGAAGGCCTAAATAATTGCAGCGAAACATTTTTTTACGTCGGGCCGCTTGACAACTTCAAAACTGAAATTATATTCGAGGTTAGGGTCTCACTTAGTTACCATGACAACTCAACAATCAAGGCGACAACACCTTTTATGTTTCACTGGTGACTTGGAGAAAATAATTTGCATTGTTGAGAAACGAAAAATAAATTTTAAAAATATTTAATTTTCAACCATAATTCGGCGTGGAATTTTCACTAGTAATACCACTAGAGGTCAAATTATTTCCGGAAATTTTTTCGAGCTCATGAATATTTTGAAAATTTCCCGAGTCGCAGACAAAAACACGTATTTTGATTGGTTCAAAATTACAGGTGTGGAATTTTCGGGATAATTTTAAAAACTTTTATTACGAAATTTTTGTCAAGTGACTTTTAAAATCTTTAAAATATATTTTTTTCTTAATTGGTATGACATAATTTAATTCATAAATAATGTAACGTTCAACAGGTTCGTATTCGGTGCAGTAGTCAATTCATTTACTTTGAAATTTCCTACATTTTGAACACTTTTGACCAATCTTTAAATTTTTTTAAATAATATTAATAAGGGTTAAAACATTCAAAGGGAGAAAAAACCAATGAAGAATTCTCTCCTATGGAAAGAAAATATACAGTGTATTTACCTAAGTTATTAACATTTTGAAAAAAAAAAATATTACAGGATGCTTCTTCAAATGTGTAGGGAAAAATTATCAAGACTTGTAGAGAGAAAAATAATGAAGTATCAACAACTTAGAGAAAGAAGCGGCTTCATTTAGAAAAGAAAAACGTTCTTTCCCATTAGGCTAACGCTCATGTCCACAAGTCTACGATTTCAATAGTCAAAATTCATGAAGTAGTGCGTCATTCGCTCTATTCCCCAAATTTGGTCCCCAGCGATTTACAACTGTTTCCAAATTTGAAAAAATAGCTCGGCGGTAAGAGATTTTCGTCTAAATGCGAGGTAATCACCACTGTATTTTTTGTTATACAGAACCAAGCCAACTAACAAACCGACACACACAATGTCGAAGTGAACGCACATCTAAGTGTCACTTAAAATTGACAGCACCTAACCTAACATTCGTTTTTTGTTTTGGTGGTACTACCCACTTCTTATATGTAAAGTATCCATCTTTTAAAAAATGAACAGTTTTCAATTTCATCTGGTATCTAAAAAAAAGAAAAAAACATCCGTTACTACAATGGTAGATAATTGAATAATTAAATTACAATAAATTTTTTTTATTTTAATAAAGAGTATACGATAGATACAAACCTGTTGCTTGAAGCGTTTCTGTGTAATGATAATAATTTTCGTCTTTTCATATTTCTAGCAACACTAATAAATATTTTTAATAATGAATGTAAAATGTAAATCATTATCATATCTTGGGAGGAAACATTTTTTTCATACTTATAATATTTATAAAAACATCAAAATTGCATAATTATCGATTGACAACCCAAAAATTCCTGATTCACAGATGACACATGCAGTGCTGCCGCATTTCCATTTTCTTGTTTATTAGTTGTCGTTTTTTAAAACAATGAAACTATAAATATGATGAAAGTTTAAACGTAAATAGTAGGGGAGGCCGGGGCTAGTTGGCCATAGGGGTAAGTTAGCCCACCGGATTTAATTCCCACTGTTATTGACCGGTGACGCCTCTGATCATAAGGAATGTGCTAAATGTAGTTACCGAACGGCTCCGTTTCACTCCAGTCGAGTACTAGCATTGAGAGAGGAAGCACGTCGCTTTTTCCGTTTAAGAGTGTTGAAAGTAAAAAAACATTTTTTTAGTTTTTTCGTGATTGTGCAATAAGGGTACGTATGTTATTTTTTGTATTTTTTTCGAAGAAGGCATATTTTCACTACGTTTTGTCTAAAGATTAAAAGGTTGAATAGAGCCTAATAAAAAATGGGAAAGCCATATTTGTTGTGATCTTAACTGGGGCAGCCGGGGCAAATTGTCCATATGGCCAACTTACCCCGGCACGTAAAAAGACTGTTGCGTTTATATTTATTCCTAACAGACAACTTTTATTTCTTATCTTTAGATAGTTAAAGTATGCGCACCTATAAAAGAAAAACGGAAAGAGACAAAACACCTAAAGATGTTATGGTACAAGCGGTGGATGCTGTTATAAATGGTAACCAATCAGTGAGAAAAACGGCTCTTGATTTCCAGATTCCTAGAAAGACTCTAGGAAGATACGTAATCAAGTTTAGACAGAGGGAAATCCGTAAAGAAAATCAAAATAATGGAAACTTACAAGGTGGAGCAACTTTGGAAAATTATGAAGTTGAAGTTGGATATGCTAAGTATTGGCAGGTAAAAAAAATTCTGCTATTCTTGGAACCAGTAATTGTAACCTAACTTAACACCTACAAAAGTAATATTCTTTGGTTACAGGTATTTCCTCGGCAAAAAGAAGAGGTTTTAAGTAACTATTTGAAGAAGGCAGCAGACATATATTATGGTTTATCACCGAAAGAAGTTAGAAAATTGGCTTTCCAATACGCTACTGCTATAAATGCTAGAACGCCACAAACTTGGTTAGACAAAGAAATGGCGGGAGAAGATTGGCTAACAGCATTTTTGAAGAGGAATTCTTCCCTATCTATAAGAACACCGGAAGCTACCAGCCAGGCCAGAGCCTCAAGTTTTAATCCAACAAATGTTTCAAAATTTTTTGATAATTTGGAAAAAGTTTTAAATAAACACCAATTTCGTCCATTTGATATATATAACATGGACGAAACTGGTGTAACTACCGTTCAGAAACCTAACAGGGTTTTAAGCAAATTGGACGTATAACGTCAGCTGAAAGAGGAGCTCTAGTCACAATGGCCGTTGCTGTTTCCGCTGCAGGCAATAGCATTCCACCTTTTTTTGTATTCCCGCGGGTACACTTTCGAGATCATTTCATACAAAATGCTCCAACAGGTAGTGATGGTGACTGCAATCCTTCTGGATGGATGATTGAGGCAAATTTTATAAAGTTCGCTAAACATTTTATTAAATATTCTCGGGCTTCCAAAGACAAACCGGTGCTTTTGCTTTTGGATAATCATAATTCGCATCTTTCCATTGCCGCTCTGGATATGTTTAAAGAAAATGGTGTTGTAGTTTTATCATTTCCGCCGCACTGTAGCCACAAGTTGCAGCCATTGGACCGGAGCGTTTATGGTCCCTTTAAAAAGTATTTTAATACAACTGCAGATGCCTGGATAACTAATAATCCCGGCAAAACTATGAATATTTATAATGTTCCTCAATTAGTCAAGGAATCTCTACCTTTAGCCTGTACTCCAAAAAACATACAGTCTGGCTTTAACGTATCTGGAATATCTCCGTTTAATCGCAATATTTTTACAGATGATGATTTTCTACCAGGATAATCAACCGATAGACCTATACAAGCAAAAAATAATGATCACGTAAACAGTGATACAAATGTGATTAATAATACACTCCAAAATAATGACTTAGAATCTAACCAACAAATTACTATTATTTCTGATAGTATTGTTAAACCAGCTCCTCTTGGCGAGGCAAATATTAACAGCAACGACAATAATAAGGTGCAATCTAAAAAACCCCACTTTATTTCTGAGAAGGATTTATTGGAAGCTGGGCCATCAAAACCAAATGCAGATTTGTTGTTTCTAGAAGAAATACGACCCTTTCCTAAAGCTGAAGCACGAGTTAACGAGACTAAGAGAGGCAAAAAACGTAGAACAACGGCTATTTTAACAGATACCCCAGTTAAAGAGGAGCTTGAAAAGGAAAAACAGCAAGTAAAAGACAAAAAAACTTTGCAATATCAAAAAAAAGCCAGAAATCAATTCTAAAGTTAAAGCCGCCACAAGAGATCTCTTTAGTAAAAAAAACCAAGAACATCAATCAAAAAATTTAAAGGTACCTGAGAAATATCAATCAAAGAAATCAAAGGTACCCGATAAATTGTCTGATGATGAAGAAGACGATAGTTTTTGCCTAGTATGCCTAGAATTATATAGGCATAGTCGCAAAGGAGAAAAATGGGTTCAATGTACACGTTGCAGGAACTGGGCCCATGAAGTTTGTACCGCTGGGGATATTTTATTTTATATTTGCGAAAACTGTTTAGCAGATGACGAATAAATTATTTTGTTTTTTGAAATGCAAATATGTGCAATTCTCATGTGTTAAACTACCCCAACTGTATGGCCAACTTACCCCAACTGTATGGCCAACTTACCCCAACTGTATGGCCAACTTACCCCGAACCTGGGGCTAGTTGACCCACTTCACATTAACACATTAAAAAATTTATTATTTTGAAACTACTTAATTTACACCTTAATTTGATACATTTTAGAGTAGGCAAAGGTTAAGGCAACCGTCATACGTTTTGCTTGATAAGTAATTTAACATAATATATTTTTCAAAAATTAAAGTGTAAAAAGTGGGCCAACTAGCCCCGGCCTCCCTACTTTTAAAAACACTTGATATTTTATATTTAAAAGATATTTGTTTAACGATATTTTAGAAGTCTAAAAGTAAGACGGTGCACACAAACGAACGTATATTACTTTTCGTATACCGTCTAACTGGCAACGTTGTGTGGCTAATTCCTATTGGTCTATTCCCGGTGACGTCATAAATTTAAAAAAGTAATAACGGGCAAATGAAGAGAAAAAAATTAAATGTAGCTTTATTTTGAACTCTATTATTCATAACATGCCCCATTGGAGGCATTGCTAATTTGGAATATCGTTGGAATAAGCATATTGAGCGAGCATAATGTTTTACATGTTTTTTTGTCAAAAAAAAACATGCGTTTTCATTGTTAGGTCACGTAGTTGTCGAACAAACGTAGTAAATGGTTGAGTGAGATTAAGAAGTCATAAAGGAACTTTAATGGCGCCATCTACACTTAGTAAGCAAAAACAAAGCTCATTTGTGTACCCTAGACAACGATACTTTTAATTGTTCTGTGGCAAAAATAGAAAGTCTATTGCCAATTCTAAAAAAAGCCAGACGGGCAATTTTTAAAAGGAAAATAATAGACGACAATTTTTAATTTTTCTTTAGCAAAAAAACAAAAGCCTAATGCCAATTCTAAAAAAAGCAGACGGGCAATTTTTAAAAGGAAAATAAATGTGCTTTTACACATACACCCTTTCAACATGTATTATTTTTTTAACGTACCTATCGACGTAATGACCCATTAGCTACGCACATGGAACGAAGATGACGAAGAAGGAGAAGAAGCGGCAGGAGCAGCAGCAAGTGAAGTAGTGTAAAGAAGCGGAAGCGTCGAGTTGAACGACCTTATCAGACCAGCAGGTTCTTCGATTAACGACGATCTTTTTCGACAGAGAATTAGCATCGATGTACTAATTATTTAACCGACCATTCGGGCTAATGCTAGTCACAGATGGACAGGAAGCCTTTTTTCGAACATTAGAAGTTTGAATTAAGAACGAGAGTAGTGCGATACGGGTTTACACAGAGCGCAAACCAAATTAATATTAAACCGAACGGTCATTCATGAATTACTTATATACAGGGTACGGTTAGAAATAAATATTGGCATCCGTTTAAACCTTTGATCATATAGGTAAATAATCGTACCGGTAACTAACATGAAACTGGAATAGTCACTAGAACGAGATACAATCCCATTTATGGAAGGTTTGATGTCGGTTTTTTATTGGTTCATAGGTTCCCAACCTTTTTTGGCCTACGGCTTACATTTCGAAAAAAACTTTCCATGGAGTACTTTTAAGTAGTTTCCAGAGGGCGACAGTTGTTCCTAAATTTGCCTTAGATCAAAAATGGACTCTTAGCTCTCTGGCTATTCGTGTTGTAAAAGGCATATCTGTAGATACTATTTTGACAAATAAGTAGAGGATATAGAAGAGTTGGTACAAAATTGATAAAAATTTAAATCGTAGAGATCATTCAACTACTTAAATGTAGTCATTTTATAAACGAAAGTAAAATACCCTAAATCAGTACTACACAATTATTACTTATTCCAAAATAAAGAGGCTGATAGTTTCAGCCCAAGGGCCATCATCAGGTCTGAAAGGAAGAATAATATTACTTTAATCATAACAAAGAGAAACATTGATACAAAGTATGTAGTCAAATAACATCAAATAATAGTATATTTTACGAGTGTGGAAAATCACTTTTCACAGAAGCGATGTACAATATTTTTCCTACGAATACAAAATAATTTCATCAAAAAATGTAAAACCAGGTTGTTATTATTATAATAATCAAAATGTATTTAAAAAAATAATCAACAATAATTGTATTTATTCAATTTTCATATTTTTCGAAACAAAAATAAAAAAAAAATTCTGCCCCCGCAAGGATTTGAACGCGGTCGCTCGCCAGGTCTCAAATAGGCAAAGTTGATAAAGTTTGATACTCTACCACCTGAGCTAATAGGCCTTGCGTCAAATGAATGATCTAATCGGTTATGGTTATGTGTTTACCTAGAATAAAAAGCAAACATAACTTAGTTATTTTAAAATTATTTTAATAATAATTGTTAAAGATAAATATCTAGGATCTAATTTACAACATTTTCAATAATTTAACAATCATATCGATTTTAGTATTAATACGCGTGTGATATAGGGCACTTTCCATAGGACTATATAGTGTGATATGTGTCACTTTCCTAAGTGGTCGTAGGAAAACATAATTTTTAGGAGCAGTAGTCAGAGATCAATAAAAAAGCTTGGCCATACAAATATTGCTATGTTTCTCTTTGTTAAAGTTTGTAATCAACTGAATTTTTATAGAAAATACTGATGACGGCCCATGAGGAAACTGAGCATCTTTTTATTTTTGAATAAATAAAACTTGCGTCATTGATTTGATTTAGAGTATTTTATTTTCATTTAAAAAATCGATTTGTTTTGGGTGAAAGACAAAATGAAAATGAAATTTCGATATTTTCTTTTCAGCAGTGAAATAAAGGTGGTAGTTCAATTAATTCAACAACATGGAAGTTTGAACATACAGGGTGGCCAGACGAAAACGTACCAGAGCCATTATCAGGAATAGCGTCAACATTTTAGACACACTTTTGGACCCGTTAATATTTGAATAAAGGGAGACATATTTCTATCATAACCTCAACTGTCATATGCCATTACCCTCCCCTTTGAGCACTCTAACGAATACAATTTAAATAGGCGAATTAGCAAGTATGATAGGTCATTAATAATATAATTTCATGAAGAATTCAGCAATATAAACTATTTAAAAAAATTAATTTAAAAAAATAAAAATAACCTTGGTGATGACGAAATCAACGTAAAAATTTTAAAGAGTCTTGCTTTTCCTAATTAATTTAACATTTGGTAGCCGTTCCTTTCCGGAAAACTAAAAAATGGAAAACTGGTACCAATTCTCAAATGGTCCTGTCCAGAGAGTCCTGTTA
Source organism: Psylliodes chrysocephalus (assembly GCA_927349885.1). NCBI lineage: Eukaryota > Metazoa > Arthropoda > Insecta > Coleoptera > Chrysomelidae > Psylliodes > Psylliodes chrysocephalus. The sequence continues at coordinate 14,996,782 of OV651820.1, read as the reverse complement.
CTGTTCCAAATGTTTTATCTAAAATTTTTGAATGCATCTATTATGATATAACATATTGTCTCCAATTCAGTGAGGTTTTCGCGCGTGAAAATCAACAGAGTCCTGTCCTAGAATTTTTTACTAAAGTGTACGAATTTAGACAACGGGATGCCAAATGAGATGTATGTTGCCAAACGGGATGTGTGTTGCCGAACAGGATGTAAGTTGCCGGTCTCTTCTTTGATCTCTCTCAGGCGCTTGACAACCTTCAAATTATAGCTTATTCAATTTTTTCACGTAAAAAACCTAATTGTATCCTTTGTAACATAAATAGCTGGTTATTTTATCTACTTTGATATATGTGTTTGAGCTCAATTTATAGAGCATGGGTTAGGTTTTTATATCACTCTAAAAACTGTAAAAAAGAAGTTGAGCACCACTATATTTAAAGCTTATACCCTTATCTCTAGATTAGTGATAAAAATATCACTAACCACTAACAAATTATACTTTAAAAATGCTTTAGATAAGGTAGGTATCAAATTCTAATTCACATAAGTTTGCACATAATTCAAATTTAAAAGAATTTATTGATTAGATTAATTGCACTTATCTTTGTGGTAAATAAGGTAATATACGGTATGGTTTTTAAGGTAAAATCAGGTATTTCATCCTTCGTTCCAAACTGCAGAGGTACATCAATCCTTAAACATTATAATATACTGGTCAGGCAACTTCAACCAAGTGATTCGAGATTCTTATTTATAACTCTTATTCGAGACTGCACCGTGAATGATCTTCAAGATAAATGATTCTTATTGTATTCAAACCCAAACCGTTTAGAGATAGCCAGGAATTAAAAAGGTTTAAAATGTTATGATAGATGAAAGGAAATTTGAAAAGGATTTAGATAAAATGCTTTAACTATTAAATGAATAATTTCACAGGGACTAAAATTAATATGAAAAGGAAAAATCTTATTTAATATATTTAAATATAGTAAAGCATAATATCTTATTCCAAAAAATAATATATAAGTTTATATGGAAGCTAACATGTGTCATTCATTGCAGATGTAGAGGTTATGTATAAAATTTGACAATTTGCTCGAGAAATCATTGAACAAAATATATATTTAAAAACATATTATTAAAAAAACGTACCTTATAAAATCAGACGGTCATTAACATAAATAAATATGAATTAATATTTCGGATGACCGAAATACAATCAAAATAGAAGTGACCTATTCGTCGCTGTGTGTTAGATCAAATTAAAAATGTCACTTTCTCTAGCACAAAGCATAGACGACAAATGACATTTGAGTAAGAGGTGATCCGAAATAACGAAATTACGGTTCCAACCGTTACAATATGTTAATGTGTGAAAAAATAACTGAAATATAACAAAATTATTAAACTAATTTATAACCTTAACACCCTGTATCTCAGTAAATACTAATATTTGACCCCCAGTTATTAATCAAACAAATTAAAACTGTCCCATATAGGGTATGCAAGTAAAATATTACTCATTCATTATGAATCACCCTGTATAAGAAACTATTATTTGACTCATCCACCTAAATATGAATGAAACGTTTCTAAATTATGGCGGAGGATTTTATTTTTTGAAAAATCTCTGAAAAAAAAACAATTATTTTTTTTTTCACAGAGGCTATTTCAAATAAATTGCGAAATGGAAATAGAAATAATAAAAAGAGTGTGTTAAAATTGATTCAAGTAAATAATAAAAATCCCCCTTGAGTATACCCCAAGGTTCGATTCTGAGGCCTCTGCTTTCCCAATATACACTTCAAATTTCATTAATTATTGAGTAAGTCATCAGATTTACTTATATGCCGATGACACCCAGATTTATTACAGTTTCCTTCCAAATCTATCAGAAAATGCATGTGAATTAATTAATCAGGAATTGGTTTAATCTGTTGGATCAGCAAACGAGCAGTGATTACTAATTACTGCTACAAAATCTAATGTGATGCTCTTTGGATCCAAATGTAATCGTTACAAAATTCAAATGAATCAGGATATAGGTACTAACCTTAGAAGTAGAAGCTAATAAGTTTTAAAAAATCATTAAAATGGTTCAGCTAGCTTACAGCTCATTCAAATTGATATACAGTAATCCTAATTTGTTACCTAAAAATATTAAAATCTGCTTTTGTTTACCTAGCTTCTTCAATTGTACAATGTTGTCCCTATAAAATTTATAAATTCCTATTTCAAATCTAAGTACGAAACCTTCGTATTTAATAAGCACTACAGCTAGATCGTCATTGTTCTACCTAACCTCTTTAAAATATACTTTTATTATTTTTTAATGTTCCTAGATCTTAGTATATTCGTTTATATTTTTTAATGTTCCTAGGTCTTAATATATTCGATTATAGTTTTATATTTTTTTCCTTACACTATGTTAACTCGGCTTTCCTTACAATTTTAGAACAGTATAGATTAGTATTGATTAGAGAGAAATAGAATTGTAACGTTCATTTTTAGCTGCACCAATTACTAGTGCAAAATTCGATTTACCTTATTTAAATATACAGGGGAAAAAGGTAAACCGTAATTTATTGTTGATAAGCTTTTAAAAAGCTTATTATTTTTGTCGTGAATTGGCTGTATACATTGCTGGCCTTCAAATATAATTATTATAATTTAATTATTCGTATCACTGGACAGGAGTTTCGTTTTTTTTGTTCATATTATCTGAGATATATTTTTGTAGATTTTGTCCAATACAATACTTTGTACAATACTGGCTTGCTTTAATTTGTTCAATTCTCCTAAAAATAGAAAGTTTCTTTGTGAATTTACTTATATATTATCTTATACATTACCTTTAGGTAACACCAATTCTTATTCAGAAGATTAATTATTTTAATTCAATGATGTTTTGATTTTGACAGTACGAATTTCAGTTTCTTGGTTGGTTTGTTAGGTTGTCAGTCAACGACGGGACACGATAATTGTCAGTGTCATGTTTTGTGTGTCGTTCAGTCTGGTTCCGAGTTCCAGGTAATGGTATCGTTGTATCGTTTAATTGTAGGGTTAGAAGATTTTTCGCGACCGATGTGGTCTCGATTTTTGTTAGTAACAATTTACAAATATAGTTATATTGTATAGATATAGTTTGTAGGGTAATCTTACGTAAATAGTATCTAGTATATACCTATGCTAATACATTTTTAAGGATGAATTTCTGAACCCACTCGGCTTGTCATTTTCCAAAGGCGGAAGTAAGGACATTTTTGTTGGTGACGTGCTTCTAACAGATGCTTTTGAGAGTGGTAAAAAAAAAGAACCCCATATGTTGGTCTCGAGGGGTAAAATTTGTATTTTATATAGCCATCGAGCTATCCTATTAAGGGGATTCTAGATTTTACTCCAGTATTAATTGTGGGAGAACGGGTATATAATATTTTCGCGGAATTTCGTTGTTTGGATAAATTCCCATGTTTTTTGGACCCATTTCACACCCGCTAAGGGCATTTAGAGACAAAAAATTGGTGATCCATCGTCATTTGAGCGTGTAATATTGAAGTGGATTCTTCAATAGTGACTGCTGGGGACTCTTGTTTTTCACCCTTGGAAGGCTACCAGTTAATTCCTTTAAAGTTTAATTTTATGCAATTCCTTTCTGGAAGTTGCTTACAACTTTTGGTAGGTTACAGAATAATAGGACCGTAAAATACGCGTGGTTAAATATAATTAAGCGTCTCATCTTTATTTCTCGGGATTCCTAAGCCTAGGTTAATATACTGTATACATACCAGCACTAGATTAAGTAAAACATTCTTCAAGTAGTTTATTTTTCACTATGGAACATGAACTTCGTCTATTGTTTTCATTAATAATTTGTTTGTAATTTTATTTTTTTATATTATTGTCATGAAAATAATCAAGAGCTTAATTATTATTATCATTATTATATTAGTTAAGTTTATTTTGTTTCGTCCTGTATCACAGAACAGAGTAAATACCTCTTCTGTGCCTGTATTATGTCAGATTGTTTTTGACGGAAGAAAAAAAGGTTGTCAAGAAGGCGATATAATCAAAAGGCTCCTCAATCAAGAACGCAGGGATAGTATTATAATATTGCCTATAGACTGATTACCTACTTTCCAGTCCACCCCCGTATTTCAAATAATTTTGCCACAAATCCGTAAATTTATACCTAATAGTTTTTTCTATACACCTACTGCATAACTCAATACGTAAAGTTTGTCAACCTCGATTAGCTAAAAATTAAAACCAACTACCATTACGAACAGCACGCGGTGCCTTTCCAAAATCTGCAGGAATTTAGGCGGAACAAGACCTTGAAGAGGAACCATTGGCTTCGTTCTCAATGGTCAACGAACTTCGGACTGGCTTAAATAAATGCAATACCCAGGGGCGCCTACGAAGGACGCCACCAGAGGGTTTCATTTACTAGCTCGGTAGGTGTTACGTCGAATGATGTCATTCATTTATATGATGAAGTAAGTTGTTAGCCGTAAATCATTTAAAATTATATTATGACAGATTTATAATAATCTATTAATAAATTTATAAATTGTTTTAAAAAACACTTATTTTTGGCAAAAATTAATTTTTTTCTGTACCTATGACTTTATTTATTGACGAATTACATAAAAGTATATGTGACAAGATAATTAATGTACATTCTGTTTTTTAGATAAATAAAAATTAGGTAATATTATGAAGACTAGGCTGATAATATTACTAGAGAAATTATTCCCCTGGAAGATGAACTTCATGGAAGTAAATTTGTTGAAGTAGCTGATCAAACTTTAATTTATTTATGTACTAGTTTATTATCAAATCATATATAAAAAATGATGTTTTAATGACAAGAGAAAAAAATTACTAATAAAAACTACTGAAGAAGGCACTTATCAGTGCCGAAAGCTATATACACACACACACATGAGTTTCATTTAATCTACAAACACCTAAAAACCCAAGAACTACAAGGAAAAACTATTTATAATCGTTAATTTGTATTTTACTTAAATAATATTAATAAATAGTAAATAATTTATTAAAATAAGTAGGACTCACACATGGGTACCATCAGTATTAAATTTAAAATGATTTAAACCGTTTAATAGATAATTAAAAAACCCATTCAAAAGAGCTCTCAGTCGACCGCTTTGTCATTTAAGATTTTTAAGTAGGTTGAAATTAGTCTACATTTTTATTTATAGAAAATGTGATTCATCAGAAATAAAAATCGACCTATCTGAGCATTTTTTTCGGGCAGAAGTTAGTACGGGGGTAACGTTCGGACTGTCTAAATATTTTTTCTACACCCACATGGATAGTAGCTTATCTACGCACAGATTACAAAACGAAAAAGTATGCTATTGCCTTCCACTGAACGAATATATTTCATATCCATTCTAGGTAGTAAGAATATTGCAAAAAAATTAAATTCACCAATCACAGTTCATGTTTTGATCAATCGACTGCTACTATTTTTAAAATTTTAAATAAGTGACTATTCTGTCAAACTAATTGTCAGTATATTTTTTAGTTATTGAGATTAAACATTCATTAGTTATTCTTGTGTAGAATCGATAAATTTCAAAGAAAAAACCTTAAAGGAAAATAAATTCTTTGCAAATAAAACAAAAGAAAAAAAAAAACAATTCAATTCTAAAGTATCTTTATAAATAATCATGGCAGTCTGAATCCTCTGAACTAGAGTCATCATTTGGTTGAATTATGATGGGTTGTAAAGAGGGTAATACTACATACTCATCTTCTTCTTTGATAACATGTTCAATACAGTTTTTCCAAAGCTCTTGGCGGTCTGCTGCTAGAACTTTCTTTACGAGTTCTACAACTTCTTTACTCAGTTCTGGAGACTGATTACATTTTCGTAATTCTGATTTTAAGTTTGCCAATATTAACTCTATAGGGTTAAATATGCAAGACTAAGGAGGTAGTCTGAGAAGAGTTTGCACAGCTTGTCAATATAATACATTTTTTCTAACTTTATACCTTTAATAACAGTAAGCAATTCTTTGTTTGTTGGTCCTTTTTTACTATCACTGGCAGGAATAGGAATATTTTTTTCAGACATAAAAGCTAAAATTTGAGCTTTTTTACTGCTACTATTTGGTATTTTAAGGAGTTGCTGCGAGTGGTGGAATGCGTTGTTCATAACGATTACTGACTGTGGTGGAATGTAAGGTAAAAGCTGTTCATTAAACCGTTTTTCAAATAATTCTGCTGTCATATCTTCATGATAATCAGCTGCACAGTTTTTAATTTGTTTAGCAGATAATAATAAAGCATTAGGCACGAAACCGTCTTTGCTTCCAGCGTGTACTATTATAATGCGTTTCCCTTTAGAACATGGCCCATTCAAACAGCAATTTTGACTACTGCCAACCCAACCGAAATTTACTACATCGTGACTGTCAAACCATGTTTCATCTAGATAAATTATGTGTCTATTAGAATTTCTGTAGCCTTTTATCTGACGCAAATAATCTTGTCGCCATTGAACTATCCTTGCCATCTGTTTATTCAATTTTTTGTGTTTAAAACCACATGCTGACAAAACTTGACGCAATGTTTCCAAACTGGTATAAGTGTATCCTGGAAAATCTGCCACCTTTTGCTGTATTACTTCCAATGTCGGAACAAACTATAAATTGTCCTTCGTATAAAATCTTGGGTAGCTCTGTCAACTGATTTCAGTTTTTCTTTACATGTTTTTCGGTTTTATGAATAATCCACAGCAACCCCTTTCGTGACTACCGGATAAACGGAAAATTTATTTACTTTAGTTAATTTAGCAATTGTTATTATGAACGCATTATCAGACTGCTGAATATTTTTCTTATTTAAACATTCGAATATATTTAAAATAACTTGTGTTTGTATATCTAAATCCTTATCGTTAAAGTCATACCTGTCTTTAATCTCACTACACTGTGCAATTTCATTTTCTTCATTCGCCCATGGTCTAAAGAACGCCATATTTATATTTATCAAAATAAATTTAAATTAAACCAACCACACATACAAAACACACCGCACGACAGTACTCCACTGATATCGCAGACTGTCTTCCAGGAATATTTTCGAACACCTGCCTTCCGTAAACCTTCGGCCAATACAGTGCATTTAAGTTTACGATTCGATGTTTTCATTGGTAAACAACTGATGGTTCGTTTAATATTTACCGCTCTGTATAAGGGGAGTAAACATTATTTTTCGTTTCTTAATTTGGCATGAGTACCGTGCGTATATATTAAATATTGATAATTCCCCACATAACTGTGTTCTGCAATTGATAATGGAATACTTAAATTTTGAATCTCTTGAATTCGATTTTTATCACATCTTGAGTTACACAAAGTTCATTTGATGTTGACATCCAAAAAATGTCTATGTGAGTAAATCGAATTTAACCCAGAATAAGCTACTTTTAATTTGGCAGTTATATATTACTTGAATCTCAATTTATTGTCCATAATCAGATCTAAATTATTTCCCAGGTCACTAATAATTGGTGTATTTTTACTTTCTTAGGTAAATATAATGTATATTAGATTTTTAAAGGAATATTAAGATGTTGCCGCAAGTTTACCAAGATTGACAATAATTAACTAATAGCGTTTTCGTTTCCACTACCCTGCCTGCGGGGAGTGCACATAAAAGATGAGCGATATATCGATACCGGTTACTTTTTAGAGTGAAAAGTAACTGGTATCAACATATATCCCACCTTTCGTATGCTCTCGGAGCAAGCTGAGCACTGGAATCGAAAACGCTATAAGACGAAATTATTTTGTCATGACTAAAGAAAAAATAAATTTGGTATCGTCTGTGTAGAAGTAATGGTTGCAAAATTTAAATGCAAGTTGGAAGTGGTCAGAGTTTATTTCCTTTTGGGACTCCTATACATTTTATTAAAAAGGGTAAATGCATTACTTCACCTAAATTACCAAAAATTTTCATAATTCGGTGATAAAATATTCATAATACATTATATTTCAATTTCTTCAAATACTTCCCCTTCTCTATAAATGTACCAAGCAACGTGCTTTCGTGAAGTATAATCAAATTATTCAGCTATCATATCACCGTCCTTGCGATATTATTACTGTTAATAAGTGGTAAATGTAAAAGTAAATGGTTCTCCGTACGCCCATGCCAAGTAGCACTAGACATGGTCACGGTCACAGATTGCCATTTCTAGCATTCTTCACTATTGGCTAAGTCAAAGTTTCATCGAAGATAAAATTATTTGTTAGTGTTTTTTATTGAAAATAATCAGACATTTTACGGACCAATGGTGAACAAGAACAGTTAGGGATTAACAGATCTACGGGAGGTATATCCACATCCGTGTTGTACGAAGAAGGAGCATGCCGTAGGTCTATTATATAAAGAAGAAAAAAGTATTATACAGTGTGTTCCAAAAAGTTTCATTAAAAAAAAAAGTTTGTCTTACATTAACAAAAAATTCTGCATCACTTAGACATTCAGAACTATGCATGTTTTCTTTTTATAAAATAAAAAAATTTGATTGATTTAAATAGATATTAATTCGTTTACTTTTAATGAGACATTATGTACATCAGATATATTGACAGCTTAAGAAGGAAAGTAAATTCTTATATAGACATGGGTGGAAAAAAGATTCATATCCACACACGTATATATAGGGCACTTTCTATAGGACTAAACAGTGCAATATGCGTCATACGTCATGCACTTTCCAATGTGGTCGTATAGGAAAAAATAACTTCGAGCATAAACCGTTTTAATGATTTTTCCTGGCAATCAAAATCACTTTGTAAGTAATTTTGAAGTTCCAAGGTGTGTCCTTATTTTGTAAATTGTAAATTTTAGACCAATATCGATATTGATAATAAAAGGCTTCGAAATCCTTCTGCACAAACATTTGAAGTATTATATTACAACCATGATAACATAGTAGCATCAACATGGTTTTGTTAAAGGTCGATCTACAGTAACAAACCTCGTAGGTTGCACTCAATATATAGCAGAAAAGAAAATATGGACAATCAACTGCAAACTAATAATGCGTACAGATCTTTCAAAAGCGTTTGACAGGCTTGACCATGGGATACTCACAAACAAACTATCGGTTGCGTTTTGTCCACATACTTTGATTTTAATCAAAGCATGTGGTTTTGTCAGAGTCTGTCATAAAACACTTCGGTTCATGCTTGTATGTTGTAGTATGTTTTCTTAAAAGGTTTTAAGTCTGTAGAATTAAGATTAAGATTTAACTAGGACTATGGGCCATGTGGCCTCCCCCACCTCGACCTTTTCAGATCTATTGTGGATATCCTTTAATCATTGTTTAGAGTACCTTGTCTAATTCGGTCTTTTATAGTAGACTCCATAGACTGGGAAGTAGTTCTCCGGTATAGCTAGTTGCCCTTGGTTTTTCTTCTCCAAGTGTAAGGAATCTCAGTCTTACTAGACCTTCGCAGTAGCACAATACGTGTTCTGCCGTTTCCTCTTCTTCTTGACAGAATCGGCACAAGGCCTCTTCTGTCAGACCGATATTGAACATATGTTTGTTAAGCCTACAATGCCCTGTTAATAGACCTACTAGTATTCTAGTATTTTTCCTATTAAGGCTTAGTAGATGCTCGGTGAGTTTAGACGATGGTCCTTTTAAGAACTTTTTGGCCTGTCTCTGTCCTGGTGAGTTTTTCTACCACTCCTAAGATTTTTTAAACATCCTCTGCTTTGTGCATGTTCTGATAGTTGTTTTTGTTACCCCACAGAAGGGTTCTGGGCCAATAAGAGCATTTGAGGCTCCTTCTCGGGCTAGTAAATCAGCCTCTTCATTGCCCTTGTGTCTCCTGTGGCCTGGTACCCAGGCTAAGGTTAGTCTGTTTTGACTACCCAGCTCTGTTAGGGCTTCCAAACAGTCCCACACAAGCTTTGAGCATACCTGCATGGAACTGAGTGCTTTTAATGTCGCTTGACTGTCTGAGTATATGACAATGGTTTTTCCATTTACCCTTAATACTTCTTTTGCGCAGTGATGTATTGCTGCTATTTCTGCCTGGAGTACTGTCGCATGTTTACCTAAGCTCAGTGAGATTCCTGTCTTTGGCTTGGTACTGTAGAATACTTTGCAACGTCTGGGGTATCGCAATGATCTGTCACTGAACCTTCGTTATTTAATATCTTTATTAATGACATCGTGGAGTGCATTCATGTAAATTGCCTTTTATATGTGGATGACTTGAAAATATTAAATTGAATTTCTATCAATGCTAACTGTGAACATGCGCATCATAATATAAAAGCAGTCGAGAATTCATTTGCTTCAAGCATGGATCCGAAAGTAGTTACATCTTATCAATATCTGCATAAAATTATTGATGTTGAACAAGGCGAAATTGTGATTTGTTAATTTTCCTACACAAACTGGTACATAACAATATTCATTGCAATAAAATATTAGAACAACTTACTTTTAATGTTCCAAGAACTACTACACGATCTCAGCCTACATTCGATCTCCCATCAGCAATAACCAATGTTTTGAAATTATCGCCTTTGCATAATATGTGTACATTATATGACTTAGTAACTAATTCCTTAGATATATTTCACTGTAGTGTTTATATAGCTTTTAGTTTGAAGTTGTATAGTGTCCGTATAGTGTTAATTTATTCTTACTTATATTTTTCTAATTATTTTTTGTCATAATTTTCAACTCTGTAATTGGAATTGCTTGTTAAGCAGTGTAATTACAAATAAACAATAAGTAAGTCATCTCATTCCCATAATAACTGCGGAAAGTAGTATTTTTCCACTTTCAGCATAAGTGTTATTTTGTTTTATGCACTTATAATAAATCTTCATTTGATATTAAGTGTGCGCCATCTTTGAATGGAATAGTGCGCAAAACTTCTGTCTAAATGTTGCTATAAACTTATCGGTTATCTATTTATTTTTGAAAATAGAATTCTTGGCATGCTCTCACTACGGTTATATTGATTTTAAATGAGTAAAATAAAGAAAAACCGGCTACAAACCTATAATTTTATCGGATAACTCGCCAAAGGGGAATCTTAACAGTTTCAAGTCTGAATGTTTTCCTTTTCAACAACGTTGGTGGCATCGGTCGTTATGTGCATAATGTAAAGTAGGAAGGAGTGTCTTTATAAAAAGTAAAATTGAAATAAACAAATTCACAAGTTCTATGGTAAGTAACATAACCTTAAAATTATCTTTTTCCAAATAGAGTGTCAAATAAAAAGTGAATAACATAAAATGGGAATAAAGTATAAAATCAATACCACAACATACATTTATTATTAAAATGTCGCAACTATCTTCAGGCATACACATTAATCTACAAAGTAATCTTAATATCGAAATTCCTAAGTCCATATAGTAGTCAATATTAATTGTGGTTAATATTTATTTAAAAAATTTAACGGTTTAGAGGAGAACATTTAAAAAAGTTATAATATAATATAATTTAGAGGAATTTTCAAGAATCCCTTCCAACCAAAATTGGACAAAATGCGGTCTAACAGACCAGATAGTGGGTTTATCTTAGTAATTAAGTCGACAGTATGACAGTTCAAAGGGCAGATTTTTATTGGGTTTAAAACTGCGAAATAATAAAAAATTAGATTTTTATTTGTTTCAAGTGTGGAAACAAAAAGACATTAGTACACACATTCTTGTGGCTAATGACCTTGAAATAATCATCAGTAATCCGTAATCAGTAATCCGTAATAAGTAATCAGTAATCAGTAATCAGTAATCAGTAATCAGTAATCAGTAATCAGTAATCAGTAATGATAAATGATAAATGATAAATGATAAGTGATAAATTATAAATGATGATAAATGATGATAAATGATGATAAATGATGATAAATGATGATAAATGATGATAAATGATGATAAATGATGATAAATGATGATAAATGATGATAAATGATGATAAATGATGATGATGATAAATAATGATAAACGATGATAAATGATGATAAATGATGATAAATGATGATAAATGATGATAAATGATGATAAATGATGATAAATGATGATAAATAATGAGAAATGATAAATTACGATAAATTACGATAAATGATGATAAATGATGATAAATGATGATAAATGATGATAAATGATGATAAATGATGATAAATGATGATAAATGATGATAAATGATGATAAATGATGATAAATGATGATAAATGATGATAAATGATGATAAATGATGATAAATGATGATAAATGATGAGAAATGATAAATTACGATAAATTACGATAAATTACGATAAATGATGATAAACGATGATAAATGATGATAAATGATGATAAATGATGATAAATGATGATAAATGATGATAAATGATGATAAATGATGATAAATGATGATAAATGATGATAAATGATGATAAATGATGATAAATGATGATAAATGATGATAAATGATGATAAATGATGATAAATGATGATAAATGATGATAAATGATGATAAATGATGATAAATGATGATAAATGATGATAAATGATGATAAATGATGATAAATGATGATAAATGATGATAAATGATGATAAATGATGATAAATGATGATAAATGATGATAAATGATGATAAATGATGATAAATGATGATAAATGATGATAAATGATGATAAATGATGATAAATGATGATAAATGATGATAAATGATGATAAATGATGATAAATGATGATAAATGATGATAAATGATGATAAATGATGATAAATGATGATAAATGATGATAAATGATGATAAATAATGAGAAATGATAAATTACGATAAATTACGATAAATGATGATAAATGATGATAAATGATAATAAATGATGATAAATGACGATAAATGATAAATCAGAAAAATAAAAAAGGTCAGAAAAATAAAAAAAAAAATAATTAGAAAAATAATGAGAAAAATAATCAGAAAAACAGAAAAATAATCAGAAAAATAATGAGAAAATAATGAGAAAAATAATGAAAAAAATAATGAGAAAAATAATCAGAAATTTTTTTTTCTTTTTGCAACTGGTGACTTAATGAACTTTTCGTAACCAGTTTCATAATGTTCAGAAGAGTAGATTATTTTGACACTTGCTGCTAGAGAACTAGGTACCACAGAAAGCTTTGATGTTGCTTCCAAGTGCAGATGGCGTTACCATTTTTAATTGTTGACTCCCTAAACTCTCTCAACCTTCATCAATTTAGGCCCATCCTGAGGACTTCATAAGAGACTGGAGACAAAATTGTCGTTTCTTGCTGATCTTAATAAGGATGAAATCGGTCCAAGAATGACGTTCTCCTTAAGTAGCAAAATCAAAGTTGTTGAAAATTATTTTCTATATTTGTTATTTTCCTTTTGATATTATGCAATGCCTGATGCGGTGTTAGCCATATGATTAGTTCTTTTTAAGAGATAAACGGTCGCTCGACGGTGCTGTGACACGGAATTTGAGTTTTTCTTATTCCTTTGTTTTTTTCATAAGTAAAACATTTGGGAATATTGTTTGAAAGTGTGATTACAAAAAAATCTGCATAAAAAATACTAGTCATAGAAAAAATGATCAGAAAAATAATCATAAAAATAATCATAAAAATAATCATAAAAATAATCATAAAAATAATCAGATAAATAATCAGAAAAATAGTCAGAAAAACAATTAGAAAAATAATCAGAAAAATTTCTTTTCGCAACTGGTGACATAATGAATTTTTTGTAACCAGTTTCATAATGTTCAACATTATGCAACTGGTTGCGAAGAGTAGATCATTTTGACACTTGCTGCTAGAGAACTAGGTACCAAAGTTAAAGTGTTGAAAATTATTTTCTATATCTGCTATTTTATTTTTAATACGATGCAATGCCTGTTGCGGTGTTAGCCAAAGGATTAGTTCTTTTTAAGAGAGAAACGGTCGCTCGACGGTGTTGTAACACGGAATTTGAGTTTTTATTTTTCCATTGTTTTTTATAAGTAATTCTAATTTGGGAATATTGTTTGAAAGTACCTAAGCTTTGATTACAAAAAAATTGCATAAAAAATACTAGTCATAGGAACAGAGATAAATTTTAAAAATAAACTTGCTAACACTGCTTTTTTATTATATCAAAATCATACTTGATTTGACCGATTAATTCTAAAGTGAGTTTTGTAAAAAAAAATGTAAATTTATGTATTTTAAAATTTCATTAGCTTTCTGCTCTTCCTGTATGCAATGTCTAATATTTATTTTTGTTGATGTGATATTGTACTTTTTGGGACCCAGTACGATTTTCAGGGTATATTGAAAAACATTCACTGAACCAACTTTTTGGCTCACCTCGTATACCTGTATTTTTTATAATATTAAAGTATTGTTTACATATACTTATATAATTTTACTCCTTTAATTTAGAAAATTACTCACGTATAGACGTTTTCAAAAACAGATTGGTATTGTACTTTGTTAGTCACAAATATCTTAGACAGTCAAACATTAACTAGTCTTCATAATCATAATATTTATAAATGTCAGCAAAATTATAACATTTACCCTTTAAAGTATTTTTGAAAATTAAGAGAACGGTATCTCAAAAACTAATCATAGGAGAACTTTGTGCTCATACTTTTAAAAACTGCAATATATAAAAAATTCAGCAGATTCGATCGAAAACCATTTACCACACGGAAACTACGGGGTCCTTTATATAATATAGTACCTACCTATTGATTTTGAGATTTTATTATTTCATTACATAATATTGAACTTATGTTTACTACAACGAGCAAGGCTTTTTATTGATTTTAATAACTCGTCCTTATCATAACTTTATGACGTCGGTTTAACGTCACGGCAGTTTTGCTGGTTTATTACTTGTACGGGGAAACCCTATCTACTGTCCGCTAGCCAGCGATATATCATGAAAAATTACGTAATACAATACATAGCGATTAAGTTACACACAAGATGTACTTCAGACATATATACAACTAGTTATCGACCTAATATGATTCGTAATCTTGTTATCATCACATGTACATAGTTGTGCAACAGCAGGACCTTTTATCTAATCGGGTACAGGAACGGTCTCAAAATAATTACGAGATTGATTAAGATTTTTTTTAGCTCCTATTGCTTATAAAAAGTGCAATCCATCCAATAGGGTCCCATTACAAAATTAGAAGAACGCCGCTACGTCATAACCATTACTTCGAAAAACCAATTAATTACTTTGACAAATGATGACGTAGCTGTGTTCTTCTAATTGTAATCAGACCCTACCAGCAGAGTGTTATTCACATACCGTGGCCATTGCCAGATTAGCCCATAAGCAAACTAAGCAATTGCTTAGAGCAGTGGCCGCCAACCTGTCGATCGCGAGCTACCGGTAGCTCGCGGAGGCAATTCTGGTAGCTCTCACAACGATTTTAATTTAAAAAATACAAACTGCAAAAATCAGAGAAGCTTCCGAAAATTCCACAAAACAATCTAATTGTCATAATATTAAACATAAACAGCGGCAACGTTGCGGTGAGCGATCTGCCGCTGACGCCATCAAGCTAGAATCGGCTAGAACCGACCAGCCGGACCAGCGCGTTAGTGTTCGAGAACGATCAGGATTGCTTTGAACGGGATAAATACGCACGGCGCGGCGACATTGCGCTTAGTTTAAAACTGAACGCGTAACTAACGTCCAGCGGTTGGGTTAGTAGAGAACAACAAAAAATAATATTATGGCAAGCAGTTGTAAGAAGGTAAAGACATACCACTTTCATTCGGAATGGGAAGAACAATACTTTTTTACAGAAGTTATAGATAAAAATGTGTGTTTGTTATGTAATACTTCGGTCTCCGTTGCTAAAAAAGGAAATATTGAGAGACATCATAAAACTGTACATTCTAATTTTGAAAAAACATTCCCACTACATTCTGCTGCCAGAAAGGAAAAACTGAAACAGTTAAAAAAGCAGTTAATAGGACAACAATCAATATTTTTAAGAACAGTCGACAAAAATAAAGCTGCAACTGAAGCATCGTACCGTGTGTCCCAGATAATTGCACAAAAAAAGAAACCTTATGAAGACGGGGAAATGATAAAACAGGCGTTTTTAGAAGCTGCTGATTCGTTATTTGCCAACTTTAGAAAAGACGAGATAATTTCAGCTATAAAATCTATGCAACTTTCTGCTGATACAGTGATGAGACGTGTAGAAGTAATGAGCAATGATATTTTTTTACAGTTAAGAACTGACTTAGATAACTGTGTTTATTTTTCACTTCAACTGGATGAATCAACAGATGTCGTTGACACTGCCCAGATGGTCGTGTTCGTCAGGATGGTTTTTAGTGATTTTACGATTAAAGAAGATCTTTTGAAGTTTATTCCACTGAAAGGACACACTACTGGACAGGAGTTGTTTTCTCATTTAAAAAATATTATTTCTTCCGAGAAAATTCCAATATCGAAAATGGTAGGCTTGACAACCGATGGCGCTCCAGCTATGGTGGGTTGTGATAAGGGTCTGGTGGCGTTATGTCGTAAAGATGAAACTTTTCCCCAATTTCTCTGTTACCACTGCATTAACCATCAGCAAGCATTATGTGGAAATTTCCTGAAACTAAACAACGTTATGAAACTGGTGGTAAAAATTGTGAACAAGATTAGAGCTCAAGCGTTACAAAGATTATTGAAAACCTTGGCCGATGAAGTTGACTGTCAATACGGAGACCTACTCCTTCACTCTGAAGTCTGATGGTTAAGTAGAGGACGGGTGCTGAAACGTTTTAATGATGTCCTATCTGGCATAGTTCAATTTTTGAAACAACGCGATGAACCGACTCCGGAACTAGAAAATTCAATCTGGCTTAGAGATTTTGTTTTTCTCGTGGACATTACAGAGAAATTAAACGAACTTAATTTGCAGCTTCAGGGGAGAGATAAAGAACTAGCGGAAATGATTTCTGATATAAAAGCATTTATCAAAAAGCTGGAGTTTTGGGAACAAAACCTAATTAACTGCGATGCCAAGTATTTTCCTATTCTTTCAGAAAAAATATCTCAAAATCCATTAGAATCCTATGACAGTAAATATCATGTAGAAATAGTTTCTACCCTGAAGAATAACTTCAAAAATCGTTTTAAGGATTTCAACGAAATGGCTTTAGTAGCGCAGTTTATTGTTTCACCCTTTATGGAAATTTATATCCAACAGTTTACAACTTGTGTTATGCAGAACTTTGGCGAAGACATCGCTGCAACAGAAATGGAAGTAATTGAGTTTCAAAATGATTTAGTCTCAAGTACCAAATGTATCTGGCCTATTGTAAGTAAAGACAAATATTCAGTTCTATGCCGTGTTGCCTTGAAAGTGAAAGCATTATTCAGTTCAACCTATTTGTGTGAATCTTCTTTTTCCAATATGAAGTTTATTAAGAACAAATATCGCAATCGACGTACAGATGAACATTTGGATAATTGTATTCAAATGGCTGTATCAAATTATACTGCAAACATTAAAAAAATTATCGATGAGTCTGAGTGTCAGCCTTTTCATTGAACGTGCTTTTTTATTTTTCAATGTTTATGTTCATGATAGTGCGTTACTTTTTTGTTGTTATTATTAACTATTTTTAAATCTTACGTGATATGCCATTGTGGCTGGATAAAAGATTGTGTTTATTTTTCAAACACCTTCGTTTGGTAGGTAGGAATGTAGCTATGAACAAGTACGTACTAGTAATATTAGTTATTTTGTTATTAGTTTATTATTAGTACCTATGTATTATGTATTACCAGTTAAATAGTAAAATAAATACATATAATGATAAATTAACTGTGGATTATTTTATTTACGTTGCGTTACGTTACGTGGCTTCCGTGTGGGTAGCTCGCTGTTTATTCCAAAATTAACAAAGTAGCTCAACACATTGAGAGGTTGGCGACCACTGGCTTAGAGTATCACGTCTTGAGGGCACCAGGAACAGCACCAAAAAAAAAAAAAAAAAACTGCACGATCTTTTTCAAAATTGAAAATAATAAAAAATGAAAAAAAAAACCGACGATGCAGCAGGAAAACCTCGATGCTTTATCAATATTATAGATATGCTAAAATCGTCGGACTTAAAAACTATTTTCCGCAAATTTAATGCCCGAAAAAGTCGCATTTCAATAAATAAATAAAAAATGCTTTGGTTTTTATCGTATGTAATACCTACCTACCTTTCGTCCTTCATACATATTCTACAGTTCATCAAATTTCTAGAGACTTTCGACGGCTAGACAGAGAAAGCACTACTGACAGGCATCCCGACGGATTTACGCAATGAAAGTACACTCTGCGCATCAAGTATTTCACTATTTCATTCAGAAGTAAATGTCAGATGTAAATGTCAGATGTATATTTCGCTAAAACATTTCTTTTATTTTCGTTTGTGTTTTTTGCTCATTACAGTTTAATAGAACCTAAGTATGGAGTTTAATAGCAAATTAAGAGGCCGCGTGATTAACAGTCAATCTCGCGAAATAATAGCCAATGTTATAGAGTTTATGAGAAGAGAAGGAATTTTTAATTCACCTTCAATACCATTTAAAAATGTAAATGATCATGTTGCTGCAGCCACAGGAGTATCTAAAAACACTGTCGTCCGCATTTCTGGAGAGAAAAAAAGAATCGATAACCGTGGGATATCGGAATTTTCATCACCAAGAAAAACCATTAAAAAACCAAAAACAGTTAATGATATAAATGAAGCTGCACAAGAATCAAATTTTATTTTTTTATTATTAGATAGCTATTTTTGTTTCTGAGTTGTGTTCATTTACAGGCTCAATTTTTTTCCGTTTCTCCTTTTTGATTTTATATGGGGTTTCAAGTTGTTTTTGACTTATTTCGACGTAAATCACAACAACACACTTTTTTAATAAAGCAAACAAGTGTTAAGAGGTATATGTACGTGTAAACTACAATTACAAAAAATTGATATGAAACCCATGAAACCACCAACAAAAATGTAAAGCTAGCTTCCGTACTAGAACATGGTGTCATTCGTCGAGATAATTTATCGTTTTGTTTAATAGATCAAGAAATGTAAATATTCCCCTGTTATTTTTTATAAAATTATAAGAGAAATACATTTTTTTCTAAATAGTATAGTTTATTATTTTGTAGAAAAACAAAATTTCGAAAATTTTAGTAATGTTTCAGAAACAACCGTTATTAATAATAGGTACCATTTTCCTTAATAAGGTAGAAATAAAATATAAACTATTTCCACGATTTGCAAAGGCCTACAAAAAAATTATAGGTATTTTCCGCTATCCTATAAAATTTATATTTTCTGACTCAATTTCAAAAGGTTGAAGGAATTCCAAAACACTTTTATGGCATAATAATTATTTTCAATTCTACATACTATCTTTAGCTGCTTTTAAAAACGTTATAAGAAAGTCCAATCAGACCAATTTAATCCCTAAACCATTCCACACTTTTAAAATTTAATTACCTAAAAATATTAAAAACTATTTAAAATAACTTGTTTAGCAGACTGTACAATAGCTATCTTAGTCACACGTAGCGCGTTCTCTGTCTGGGCGTCGAACACCTCTAGAAATTTGATGAATTGTAAGTTGCAAAATGACGGCACTAATTGGAAATTATTTTCAATACTAAAACTTTAATTTTGTTTACTAATGACAACGTCAGCTTAAGCCGGTTTCGTTCTTATTTGGACTCTCCAAGTAACAATTTTTAAAAGTGCTTTAATATGTTCATAAAACGATATTGATTTTAAAGTTATCTTAAGATAAACTAAAAGTTCTTAAAGACCACTTATTCTTATGTAAATAATTTAATGCACACTTTAAATTAAAATAAAAACTATTTCGTTCTTCTGGAAGAAAAGGGTTACATCTCAAAAAACTTCAATTTTGAGATTTCAACGAGAATCTATTTAAAATTTTCTCATGTTTTATAGGGGAAAAGGGAACAAGTTAGCTTAACAGCAGTAGAGAGCAGATGCAAAATTATTTGAGATATAACCCTTTTCTTTCAAATAAACGATTTGCTCTTAATGTCCTATTGATATTATACTGGTTTTATAATAATCTTGACATTTACCATTTTAAAACTAATTTGTTACTAAAACTATCCATTTTGAAACAAATAATTTTAATGTAGATTTATGAAGTACTCTTGAGGTATTTATTTAAATCCATTATAAGAACTATTTTATCTTAAGCCTGTATACTCGATGAAACTCCACATTAAATCCTAAAACATACTTTTTACCTTTTAAAGAGTACAAGAATATTTTAAAGCTTAAAGGTTTTAATTTAGAAAATTCTATCTTGTTGTATTAAATAAGTAACTTTTTTTAAGAACCGATACTAATTTACTTATGGATAGAGGGGCCTACAGTCGTGGATTTCTTAGGGCATCAAGTAATCATAATCCGGCACTGACCGTGGTACCAGGATAACAAGTAATTTGGGTCGTACTATTCCTGCAAAAACGCCATTAGATTAACGCTCGAAAAAATAATACCATCAAAGAAAACTGGCGAGAACCTCATTTCGCATTATCTCAAATACGCCCTCCCCCTGACTCCGCTCATGTTTAATTTAGATTAGAAATTATATAATCTGCGAGTTGGTTACATTAAGTTCATTATATTAAATATAGATATAATTGCATTTTAAATTTATGACACATTATTAATTATTTGTTGTTGCAAAGTTTTTTTCAAAAAAATAATCACAATTTAGCAATTATTTATTGTTGCATGACGGTTTCTCAAAAAATAATCACAATATTTAATGTTATTTCAATACTTAAATTGTTTTATATCTAACTTATTCTACGATTTTATTTTAAGTATAGAAACCAAAATGATTTGTGCAGATTCAAATTTAAATTTGTTTTAATAGATTTTTATATATACCTGTATGTTAACAGGTAAACAAATTTTTGTGTGATTTCTCATTTAATGTATAGAACAGCGGCAGTCAAGAGCGGGGGGTGCGGGGAAACGTTTGCGGTAGTAAAGTACCGCCGGCACCTTCCCCGGCAGAACGAGCTGAGTCGCCTTGAGTGTCGAGTGTGTGGTCAGCTGTGTCTGTAGGCGGTTGATTCTCACGCATTGTGTTCTATCGATAAAATAATTTGGTAACTAAATAATTATTTGACTTGATAATTAATAAAATCTAAGATGTATTATTATACCAATTTAAAGAACTTGTTAGCGTGCAGAAATCAAACTTTATCGTACCATTATCGCTTAATTTACTTGTCAAATTATACACCGTGTCCCACGTAAGGCGGGCATTACAACTTTATGGAGAATAAATTAATTTGTATTTTCGCCATTTTCTGAGTAAACATAATCGAATATGCTCTTTTGAATTAAAATAAAATGAACTCTGTGCAACTTCCGGTTATACCGGAAGTGACCACTAACTTCGTTATTTTAAAGGGAATACCCCATTTTTTTTTTAATTTTAGATTCAGCATGAAATTCTGTAAACAACGATACCCCATTTGCCTATTCTAGTTATAGCGGATTTGGCGTTATTCAATTTTTTTCTACATTTTTAGTCGCCGGTAGACATTTTCTTAAAGTCGACTGTCTCAGGTACTATTTCTGTTGGATACTTGAAATTTTAGCCAGAAGTAGTAGATGGGATGTACTTTTAAAAACATTTACAGTTTTCTGCAACAAAATATGTCGTTTAAAAAGTTTAAATTTTTTTAATGATAAGGTGCATACTAACTAAAAACAATTTTTATTAAAAGCACATGGTTTAAAAAAATCATTTTATCAAATGTTCAAAATGCCCCCCGTTAGCTTCTAAACATTTTAACAATCTTTTTTCAACATGATTAGTTGTTGCTTTACGAATCATTTCACCATCTAACTCGTTAAAGGCATTCCGAACTCTTTGCTCTAATTCTTCTTTAGTATTAATTTGGGTAGAGTACACTAAATTTTTAATATGACCCCATAAAAAAATCAACAGGAGTTAGATCTGGCGATCTTGCAGGCCAAAGCCAAGGACCATTTGAACCTATCCATCGGTCTTCAAAGAGTGCTGTAATTTCTTGATTTACATAGTATGTTGAATGTGCTGGGGCACCATCCAACTGGTACCAAAAATTATTATTTGGTAGCTGGTTTAAAATGTCGGCAAATACTTCTCTAAGAATTCTAATGTATCTTTCTGAGGTCAGTCTTTCATTATAAATGTAATAAAAAGCTCTTCCAAAACCGATCACTGCAAACACATTAAAACTAATTTCGTACTGAAATTGTGCTTCACGATAAAAATGTGGATTTTCGTTTGCCCAGAAATGACATTGCTTGCGATTGATGATCCCTTTACGTGTAAATTTCGACTCGTCTGACCACAAAATTTTGTTTAAAATCTCGGGATCTTCTTGAATTCGTACCAATAACCATTCGCATAATTCAGTTCGTCTTATTTGATCACCATCTCGCAACTCATGAACTTTTCTTTGTGCATAAGCATGCCATTTATTTAGTGCTAAAATGCGTTGTATTGACCCTCGACTAATATTTAAATTATCTTGAGCCATTCTAATGGAGGCGTGAGGATACGCAGTAAAATACCCTAATACGTTAATTAGATTAACTTCTTCATCTCGGACATAATGTTGACGGTTTCTTCCCGGGTTTTGTTTAAAATTATTCAAAAAGTTAGCTTCGATTCTATCAAATTTCTGTCTGTTCATTGGTGGTAAATGAGGGTATCGTTCATTAAACATGCGGCAGGTTCTACTTTTGATTCGATTACATTCTCCATGAATGTAAAATAAATTGAGAATATCTTGGTTGGTATATTCTTCAATATTTTCCATATTTTGAACGCAAAAAATACACAACTTAAATACATAGAAATATGACAATTCAGTTTGTTGACAGATTGTTGTTTAGCATATTTCCACGGCATACTAAGATAAAAAATTAAAATGTAAAACTATACTATATTATGTAGGTGCATGCGTAAAATTTAAATTTTCTTAAAATTGGCGAGAGATAATTATAGGGAATTAATAGTGCAAATGAAGATCAATGAAGAATAATTTTCTGAACAAAATGAAATAAAAATATACAGGATTTTCCATTTAAAATAAAAATTTTTTTCATGTTTAAAATATTTATTTTTTAAAATAATTTCCAAACACACAGTCGAACAAACGATGTACAAGTAAATTTAAAAAGCAAATGTCTGCCGGCATATAAAAGTTTATAAAAAACTGAATAACGCCAAATCCGCTATAACTAGAATAGGCAAATGGAGTATCGTTGTTTACAGAATTTCATGCTGAATCTAAAATTAAAAAAAAATATGGGGTATTCCCTTTAAAATAACGAAGTTAGTGGTTACTTCCGGTATAACCGGAAGTTGCACAGAGTTCATTTTATTTTAATTCAAAAGAGCATATTCGATTATGTATACTCAGAAAATGGCGAAAATACAAATTAATTTATTCTCCATAAAGTTGTAATGCCCGCCTTACGTGGGACACGGTGTATAAATGTCAAACGACTAGTAGCCTTCTTCATGGTATAAGAATAGTAAGATAATTGAGGAAAGTGTGCTTTTTTAAAGTACTTATAACGCCTAAAAGTTGGGACGTGCTTTACTCGAAAGGCTCACTTATAAACTTTTATCATAATATACCTACTTGATACTTAATAAGAATATTCAATACCAATTAGTTACAATCACAACCATGTGTTATCAACGTGAATAACCATATTTAACGTCCAATTATATATAAGACATATTATACGTGCTAACCACTCAAGTTTATCAATTTTTAATAAAAAAAATGTCATTAAAACTAAGTGGATATAATACGGGTGGTACATTACACTTTTTTGACCTATACTATATATTAATAAACATATGGTATTAGGATTAGATGTATTACTAACTCATATACCACAAAATATTTATTATAAAACGGATAGTCATCTGTTTAACTGTTTATCTAACAAAAATGCAGTAAAAAATTTACCGGTGGTGTTAATAAGCATTAATATATTCAAATAAAATATTCTAAATGCCGAATAAACATTCTTAAAATTTATTGTTGTAGAATTCCCTTATACAATCGTCTCAAATGTTAATGATGTAAAAAAATAGTATTCCCTTATTAGTGAAAAATTTATTAATTTTTTAGAGAAGCGACACTGATTTAATATACATTTATATTGTTCTAAAACTACTTAAATTAGGAGTCGATATTACTCTTAATTTTTAAAAGAAAAGAGAAAAGAAAAACAAGATTTTTCAGTGGATAACAAGTTTTTCATAATTCTTTGTTTTAAAATTTTAAAGGAACAATTTTTATGCAATTTAATTACTCTAATGCAATTATAAAAAATCTTATATTGCTTTCAAGGGTTCAAACATGTCATTAAAGATGTTCAATCATCTCAGCTTCATATAACTAATTTTTGTGAAACCCAGGTCCAGGATTCTTTAAAAACCATAAAACCTTAACGTATCACCCTACCGAATCATGTTCCTGTGTTCATTTTTAATGATTCTAGCAGCAGTTTTAGCTCGCACTTTATTTTCATAAATAATTAATACAATTTCCTCAATGTGGAAGTGGCCTCAAGTCTGCCCAATTTTCAAAAACGATAAACAAACTGAAAAAAAATTATAGGCCGATTTCTATCACTTGCAACTTCTACAAATTTTTTGAAATATTACTAAAACGTAGTATATTTATCAACATGTTTGTAACGGTACCTCTGCTCAGCAATATAGTTTTGATAAAGGAGCTCCACAATAACAAGTCTTTCTGTGATTATACAGCAATAGCTGAAAATGATATGATACAGAAATGCTTCGTACTTTGTCTTCCTAATAGATTAATTACTCTTTTTTTAACCGTATCTCAAAGAACACTGTATGTTCAATTAAAGGGATTCAAGTCTAGCAAATATTACGCCACCTCTGGTGCAGGGCAAGGTTCAAATTTGGGTCCGCTGTTATCGGTAACACTATAAATGTTGATTATTTGATGTATATGCTTATGACTTAAAAATATACACATACAGCTATAAAATATTTTTGATTGTGAACGATTGTCGAAAAATCTGAAGAAAGTTGTTAAATGTCATACACGTTAAAAGCTCATCCAATTACATTCTATACCCAAACTTTTTAAGTATTTAGGGGTTATTCTGACCCAGTATTGTCGTTCAAAGACCACATAGATAATATTTTAACAGGAGCAAACCGTATGTACGGATTCATAGTGTAAGAAGGCCACGGTTTCAAAAATATAGACACTAGTAAATAATTTTAGATTTACCCTATTCAACTAACACGTAAAAAGAAAAAAAAAAGAATTGACATTATGTTAATTTTCTCAAGCCTACTTCAGAAACATTTTTTGTGGATCAATCCAAAAATTATCATATTTATCATAAAGCGATATTTAAAAGTAATAAGTTGCTGTTCTATTAAACTGATGTTCCAACACCACCAGTGTATCATACTTTAAACAACGGTTATTGAATCCATTTTATTTTTAATTATATTTACACAATGACAATTTGAAACAGATAACTATATTCTTTTTATTTTATCGACCATTGAAACGCCAGTCAGTGATTATGTTATATTGTTCCGCTTTAATAATGCAGACAATTAAATAACAAAACACTTGTGGGTTTAGTTATTTTGTAGGTTTAACTGGGATCAACTTTTTCCAGTTTGTTCAGTAATTGTCCCCGCTATATTCTCACGATTTGATTTTCCAAAGGTATGGAAGACTTCTGTATACTTAAGAATTATAAACAGTTAAAAAATCTGTTCATTTGTCGAAAGTTCGAAATCCTCACAACATCTTTCAATGTAAATACAAGCAGTGACAAGAAAGACCAGTACGACGAGCACCATTGAGAAAACACGACGGCTTTGAGCCACATACCTTATGTCAAGAAGATGGTATGTTTAACAGACTGGCAAACACACCTCAGTTCTTATCGACGGTTCGTTCCAAACTGTTACAAAGAACGAGGTGTATGGGACCCTTTAGAGTCACTTTCCAGTATTTGTAAGTACGTTGCTTGCAGGGACGGATCTCTAGAACCTTTCCATAAGGGGTTGGTAATTTTCTGGGTTCGTAGCATGTGCAGATTTTGATTGGGTGTTAACAGCGTCAACTACTAGGGGTATTAGGCCTATTACCCCATTTGACCCCTTTGGATCCGCCCCTGCTCACTTGCAAGCAAATATTCTATGAATATCCTTTGGACTAGAATATTCGGATTTGTAAAAATAGAAAAACGTTTAAAAAATACTTTATGACTGTAAACGATATGCGAAATTTCACTTTTATTAGGTTCTAAAATTAATAATTAAAAAGAATAAAGCGGTTTTGCCTCCCGTAAGGAAGGTGTAGCTTAGCAACGAAGGGGTATTTAGGAACACCCTGTATATGTAATTTTGTAATGTAATATGTTAAGGTAGTTTATAAATAAACTTGGGTACTTATATTCACATATTTTTCAAGATAACTCACCATATGTAGAACAGCAAAATTCCAACTATGTTAAATACGTACCTGCAACAAAAATAAAATAAAATAAATGGATATTCCGTAAATAAATTAAATTGATTTATTGTTTTTTAAGTGTTAGCCATTTTAAGAAAATGTAAAAATTATAAATAACCGAAATATACTGGGTGTTCGACTGACAATGCTCTATCACAGAGAGCTCTTGTTAAGTGACGAATATTGATATAGGGACATGAAATACTAAAATCTTAATTAGCGAGGTACAAGGTGTTAAAAATTTTAAATCAATTCAAAATTTACCATGAAACAAAAAATCTTTAACTATTTTTTCAAATTTAATCTACACAAACTATAAAAAAATTGAGATGTGCTTACTAGATTAGAATTAAAAAATATTGAGTCCCTAAAAGTGATTTTTACGTTTTGGGGTCCTCTGTATGTCTGAATACTTGATAACTCATGAACGGATAAAAAGAAAAACACAAAATTGTAAACTTAAGCTTTATTCCATCCTCTAATGAGTTGATTAAATTTTGGACATAGTCGGAGAATCTGGGGGTTACTTTATATGGGATCGTTTTTCTACTTCAAGAAATATATCTGTTATTTACGCTTTGAGAAGAAAATTCGTCAAATAAAAGTTGCTTGTGATGTCCCACACATGATTTCCCTAAAATGGACCGTATTCGAGAAATTTGAGGTAAAGTGCAATCGACTATTTCTCATTATTTTTACACTAGTGCCTAAATTATTTCCGGAAATTTTTTCAAACTCATCTATAATTTTCGTTTCATACATAATTTCTCTAAAATGGACCGTAATGGAAAAATTTGAGGAAAATTCAAACTTTAATTTTTCAGTTTTTTTTGGTCGGCAATGAATATACTCGTACATAAAAATATTTCGAGTAAGATGTGTGTGGAAAATGTATGTATTTATTTAATCCTCTAAACATTTATAGGAGCGATACAATAGGTTATAGAGAATAACTGGAAAAAGCCTAAAATAACTTTAGGTATGACAGGAAGTCATGTGTTAAACACATCAGATAGAGCGTCAAATAAAATTCACCCTAATATCTATCATATTTAAAGTTATAATTCAATAATAAAAAGTGCTATAGATTTCGACTTTTTTATTAACAGTGTTGTCAGTTTTAAAATTTTGTCTAAAATCTATGTAAAAGATAATAAAAATAATATTAAATCTGTTCTGTTTCTAAAACGTTTAAGTTTGAAGTAAAGTAAAGAAATACGTAAACAAAATGTAGCTAATAAGAATAAAACATGTCAATTTAAAGCGTGGGACAAAGAAATTAAAGAAATTGAGTATCCCAATTTATAAAAAATATCATAATCGAGATACGTCAATTTTAGATTCTGAAATATCATCTTGCAACGTACAACTTTCATTCTCAATTTCAACATCCTTCAAATGACATTTTCAACTCCAAAATTGATAAATTGGAAGTAGGAGCGTGTGGTACCTCATTTGAAAGGCCGTTTCATTTTCTATTCAAAAATGTTATGGTTTTTAAATGTAATGCAAAAAATTAACAGTAAAAAAAATTCATCGGATTGACAAAATTCCATAAAACATACTAAAAAATGAATTTTTTAAAATTGGTTAAAGATAATGCATTTTCTTCCATCTTACGTGGGTAAAATAATTAGTAGTAATATCCCAAGGACAGTGATAATCACGAAATAATTTGAATTTCTGAAAGCATATTGATAAAAATTTTTATTAAAATATACAGTGTGTCCGTAAAGTATGGAACAAATTCATTTTTAGCTAAATAGACCATTTTAAGCAATAATCCTGAAACACGTCGATTTTTGAATTTAATTTACCGTATTTTAAAATAATAATCTAATATACAGCGTGAATTGCTTTCGAGTAATGACGTCACCGTCATTTTTTTTAAATGGAACACCCCCATTTTGTCTCAATTTTCGGATTACTCTAGCTGAGCTGATTCCAAAAATGTATCACATGTTGATTCCAATTGGTACAGGGTGGACTTGTGGTCTAGCAGACAGAATATGAAAGAAATTATTTCTTATCAATTTTGAAAAAACATAGTCGTCTAGTTTTTGTGAAATGTCATTATTTGTTTAGTAATTTATGGATGTTCAGTGACAGTTTAGTACTACAATATTTTTGGTATTCGTGAATGTTTTAATTATTGCTTAGATTTAATTTGAATTAGAAATGGAGTTAAGTGTAAAACAAAAAATTTAAATACTTATGATGATTGGGTATGGAGACAGATCGCGAACTCAGATGGAAGTGTGCAATTTGTTTAATGATAAATATCCAGAAAGGCTTATAACGCGTTCAACAGTCAGTAAGATTGAAAAGAAATTTCGAGAAACTGGTACGGTTGAAAATGTACGCAAATCAGGTCGTCCCTCTGCAAATGCTGATACAGCATTAGATGTTTTACTTAGTTTTGAAGAAGACGCGCACACTTCTGTGCGTAAAGTTAGTCGCGATATCGGTGTTAGCAAAACAACGGTACACAAACTATTAAAGCTTTAAAAATGGCATCCTTATAAAATCAAACTTGTGCAGGAATTAAACGAAGATGATCCCGATAGAAGAATCCAATTTTGCCAAAAAAATGATGGATAAATGTCACCGAGACCCTCTCTTGATACAAAACATTTTTTCTGATGAGGTCACTTTCACGTTAAATGGCGAGGTTAACCGACAGAATTGTAGATACTGGGCAAAAGAAAACCCCCACTGGATGCGTGAGCATCATACACAATACCCGCAAAAGGTAAATGTATGGGCTGGAATTGTAAGAAATCGAATCATCGGACCCTACTTTATCGAAGGAATTTAAACGGGGGTATCTCGTACCTACTTTACGTAATTTGTTTCCCAGCAGACGTAATCCTGGAGGTTGTGATAAAAGTTTATGGTTTCAACAGGATGGTGCACCTCCACAGTATGCTGTAGATGTTAGAAGGTACCTAGATGAAATTTTTCCGAACAGGTGGATTGGTAGACCTGGACCTATCGAATGGCCAGGAGGTCACCAGATTTCAATACTTTGGTTTATTTTATGTGGGGCCATCTGAAGAATGTTGTGTATCAAACGAAACCAGCAAATATTCAAGAATTAAAAGAGAGAATTCGGACAACAATAAACAATATTTCTCAAGACACAATAAACAAGGTTCAACAAGAATTTGTGCACCGTTTGGGTTACTGTCAAATACAGCAAGGGCTGCAGTTCGAACATTTATAAAGTCATGTATTTCATCATATTCTGTCCGCTAGACAATAAGTATTTTTGATAATATTGTTAATTTAACTAATAAAGAATGTTACGCGTTACTTTATGAGCACACACAAAACTATTGTATGTTTGCCCACCCTGTACCAATTGGAATCAACATGTGATACATTTCTGGAATCAGCTCAGCTAGAGTAATCCGAAAATTGAGACAAAATGGGGGTGTTCCATTTAAAAAAATGACGGTGACGTCATTACTCGAAAGTAATTCACCCTGTATATTCGATTATTTTAAAATACGGTAAATTAAAATAAAAAATCGACGTGTTTCAGGATTATTTCTTAAAATGGTCTGTTTAGCTAAAAATGAATTTGTTCCATACTTTACGGACACACTGTATATGGTATATTATAAAAAATCTTTATTCAGGGAGTTATTAATAATAAAAATATAATAATAATACTCTCTCCCTTACGAGTAGATTTCAACCCCTGAAGCCGACTGAGTGACTTGCATAGGGAAAGGGACGGCTATTATTATTTACCGTGGCTTTCCGGGGCTACTTAAAGATGTCATTTTCTAGGGTACCCTGGAAGATAATTGTTGTGTATTTTTTTTTATAAGCATAGAATTGTTTGACCTTATCGTAAACGTGACTTGGTTAATCTAACCCAGTAGTTCTCAAACTTTTTTGGCGACGGAACCTTTTTAAAAAGCGAAATATTTAACGGAGCCCTAAACATATTTAAAAAAAAAGGTCCTCAAGTCAAGTCCCTCTTGTAGCGATAGTACTACTTCTTTTTTTTTATTATGACTTATTTTCTTTAACTTTTTGATAATTTTGGGATGATTATCAAAATATTCCTGACCTCCAAAAAATGTTAACCTCTTGTGGTATAACATGTGAGAATTCTTAGCTCTAATGCCTAATCTAACATTCTTTTTTGACCTCTGCACTTTGTGTAATCACCGATTCAAATTCAATAAATGTTCAATAAATTTCCAAAATAGTTTTGGGTTCATTGCAGCAAAAAAGGTTATGAATAATCAAATATTCTGCAGGTCGATTAGGTCTAACTTACCTACATACAAAAGCGCTTGCAAAATAAGTTACAGTCTTTTCAAATTGCAAAATCTTTTTTTTCCACTAACTCAGAAACAATTTAACAATTTATCATGATAATAGACTTGTTGTCGTCCTAAATTAAGAGCAGTGGCGGCTCTTGGTAATTTAAAATGGGTGTTCATGTTTTCCAATAATTATATCATTTGTAAGTTCTGTTCAAAACTTTGTATAAGTGTATTTATTATTATCAATAGTTATTAGTAGTTATCAGTAGTTAATTAATATCAATATCAAACACTACAACTATTAATTAATGAATAAATGAATATTTTAGTTATTGTAATATTTATTTTGTTTTTAATACGTTGAAAATCATCTCTAAACATTATTAGTTAAACAACTGACTTTTCTTCATATTTTGAGATTATTTTTTTACATATCAGGTCATCTAGAAAGCTTGACATTGATTTTTGTGTAAAAAATATTATTATATGAAACTTTACCTACCATTTTTCAGTTTAAAACGGATACGAATATCGGCGAGCGCACCTGAAAGCTAAAAAGTCGCCACTACATGTGCCCTTAAACATCCACAATTAAGCACAGTCACAATCTTTAATAAAGTCAGTTTTAGGACATAAACGATCTACGCATACTTAGACGTCAAAATAAGAGCGACCCTAATAGTGACTGACCTTAAGTGAACTTGCAATAACCCTGTATTGTTCGTTTCACCGATCTGTTAACGAGTTGACATCTCTTTTTAGCTAGAGGATTTCGCAAAAGCATCTCACTCCCTCGGGCTCACTTAGAAAAGTGGGCCAAAGAGACAAGATTAGCCAGAGCGCAGTGGCGTACCAAATATAGAGATTAATTTGTTATTTATTTTAAAATAATGTGTTTTTATGAAATGTAACTGGATATTTACTGCACAAATGAATCAATAGAGAAACCGCCCCTGCGTAAGAGCATTTTTTATTCAGTAGGTTTGTTCCATTTACTATAAATTAAACAATTTTGGCACGTTTTTTTACGAAAACTCAGGGTTAATAAGAGGCTGAATGGGGTAAAACTGCTAAATTAAAAAATGCTCGAAGGGCAATATTCTTGAGAGTCATACAAACATTTTGAGAGCAATCAAACCATTCAACTTTCTATTCATCCCGGGTTTTACTACAAAAATATGTCAAAATAGTCTAATCTATGGCAAATGAGGTAGAATTACTGACTACAAAATGCTTGCAAGGACAATACTCTTAGTTGAGAGACATACACACTCATACAAACATTTTGAGAGCAATTAACAACTTTTAGATTTTTGGTTCCGGTTTTAAAACTATATGACATGCAGCTTATGTAAAAAGCCATCGGTTCTAGAAGAATTTTAATTAAGAAGACAGCCATTATATTAACATAAAATAGATAATTCCCGTCCTCTTGAGGTGGTGAACAAACGGTTGATAGTGACGATAAACATTTTGAGTTTTGTGATAGCGTTTTAATTTGGAATTTTTGGAAGCTGCGTTTTATTTTGTACGTAATTTTTTTTTATTTTAGTTGAGCTGTCTCTAAATTCTATTTAAATTGGTTATTTAAAAGAAAAATTGCCAGTCCTCCTTAATTTTAGATTTTTCATAGTTTGTTCATGGTTAGATATCTTTTAAATACACATATTATAATCTCGTTTATCTAAACGTTGACGGTTATCGTTAACCAGTTCATTTTGGCGAATCATTTTTTTAGAAACCGTCACATGATAGTGGGGGAATTTGACATGTCACGGTTTCTGTGTCACTGGTTATCAACGGGAGCACGTCAAAGAATGCTTATGGTTACTAATATTAACATGGCGCGAAATACAAATATATCTACACTATGAATAATTTGAGCTACCTTTTCGTCGCACCCTGTATATCATCATCCTTCTGTTTTGCATTAAATGTTGAACTTTAGAACGACAAAACAAAATATAATAAAATGCTAATTCAAATACGCTTCGATCGGTTGGTTTCTAATGTCTTAAACAACCAAAACAACTCCAACGTTGTTTTCGATGGTCGGTCAAATCGGTCGATTTTGGTTGGTTGTCTTATAAATTTAATTCATTAAATAAAGTTTAGAGTTCGAAAGAATCGATGATCTAATCGCAATAAAAAAACATTTTCTTAGAGATGCCAATGACTCGAAAACGAAATACAAACAACTAGAAATTTTTTATTATTTCTCATGCCCCTCCCCACGGATTCTGGTACTCGCATGTCGTGTGAATAACAAAACGAGTTTTTAACAAATCTACGACCTCTCCGATGTTCGTATTAACTACATTTACTGGTTTGGTAATTATTTAAATGTCCCTTAGTTGGTATTCTTTACAACTTCGTGGGAAATGCGTGATAAAAACGGTAATAAAACGTTTGTTTTAGTAGTTTTTGCAACGCCTTGTCTACATTTTTGATTTTAGTAATATAAATCTATTACTTGCTGTTAAAACTTAATATTTATTATCTTTCTTTTTAATACGAGGTGCAATAGAGAATTCTTTCATGAAAAGAAAAAAATGTCGAAAATGTGACAAAAAGAAACAATCTTAAGGCCTATTTATACTCCCTTATTATTAGTATTTGCATAAGTATTATGTTGAACCTTCACAATGTAATGATTATCATTAGCATTAATATTTTATCTTAATAATTGACAGGTTCAACGTTTATGTAAACTCTTAAATTTCTTCTTTTCTATTAAATGAAACAATGACGTATATAGCCTTTGTTTTTAAAAGACAACGGATAATGACAATTTACAATACACATCGTCGGTGTCGTTCTAATACCTCGTAACCCTCATTTTGACAAAAATTAGATTTTTACGTCAAATTGTTGCGGTTACCCATATTTACCATTACAGAAAACCTCGTAGCCCACAAAATTTTTAAAACTTTAACTTTTCTAAAACCTCGTATAGTAATAGTAATAAATAAACAGAACGGTTTTTGGCTTCTCCTGTAAATTGTTACTTTTGGGCTTACGAGGTATTAGAACGACACCGGCGACATATGATTATGTTGTCAGATGTTGTTTATAGCTTTGTTCCAACAAGCTCGAAAACGATAATTTTTCGGTACAAATCATGCGCTGTATACAATGTTTGTGTATCAGCAGTGTTTATCAAGTATAAAGTTGACAAATGACATGTCACCACGAGGAAGCAAAGGCATCTTTTCTGTCTGATTTATCTCAAATTTCTGCTTTTTATCTGTTATTGGATCACATTTTTTTAACGAAACTTTTTAGTAATTTTTGATTAGAAAATATGATATATTATACATGCCTAAACTTAATAATTTCTGTCGAATTTGAAAAATTCCGAAAAAAAAAAAAACAAAATAATTTAAGAGCACACCGGACCTCTCGATAAAAAACAAAAATGTTATGAGGATTTTCTAATATATAATTGTATTTATATGCGCGTCACTGGGAATACTTCACTATGTTATGTGTCTCGAGAATATTGAGAGCTTTAAATTTGTGCAACGATAAGACAGAGACATTTAAAAAAAAAGGTGGGAAACTCTTTCATTTAAAAACTACTAGATACTTATTAAAATTTTTATAGATTTAATACAGAATGGCGCGTGAAAGTTTTTTTTTAATTCCATTTAAAAATTCTCAAAATTAATACTTTTCAAAGGTTTACAAAAAAATCTTTTGTTAATATTGGTATTTCCTAAAAAAAATTACAAAAATCAGACTAAAAATAAAGGCTCAGAAGGAATTAGAAATTTCCAATTTTGTTTTACTCAAAAAGGGTTAAAACAAGTTTAAACAAGTATAATAATTTTACATAAAAATTATGTTTATATCATGTTTTTTAATCAAAATTACTAAAAAGTTATGCAAAATTTTAATAACGACTTTTGAATAGTGAAATTATTACCAAAAAGATAAAAAAATATTTCAATTTTCCTCAGCAACATTTTTTTAAGGAATGTTTAATAAATTCTAATACTTTCGTTCAAATA
Source organism: Psylliodes chrysocephalus (assembly GCA_927349885.1). Classification (NCBI taxonomy): domain Eukaryota; kingdom Metazoa; phylum Arthropoda; class Insecta; order Coleoptera; family Chrysomelidae; genus Psylliodes; species Psylliodes chrysocephalus. The sequence goes on along the minus strand of OV651820.1, from coordinate 14,961,862 downwards.
TCTTGCTCTGACTCTATGTCCGAATAGTTATGACTCACTTTGTAATCGATATACAAAAAATCTTTTATCTTATTATACCCCTCACTAAATTGTACTTTTAGGGCTTATTGCTTTCCCTTCACGGTAAACTGCTATTCTACTTACGACTTAAAATAAACAGAGATATTGAAAAAGTCGTACTTATTGATTTTTTATAAAAAAAAAATTATAAAAAAATGTTCGAATAGGCTAAATCCAAAATATCATTAAAAAAATCAAAAAATATAAATAATGCTCTCGCAAGTTGGCCATTATTTTTTATTTTATTCTTTTAATTCCATACAATAACAAAAAATGATTATTGAAAAATCATTGTCAACTCGTTGGAGCATTATTCGAATGAGAGATTTTAAATCTTGGATATTATTTTATTTTTATTTTTTTTTGTTAATGAAATTATGGATTTAGCTTTTTCTATGATTTTAAAACACCTTCTTTATAAAAAATGTTTGCTGAGAGGTGACTCTAATGGTATAACAACTTGATACGAGTTTTTTAAAAAGTGAATCAACATGAGATTTAAATATGAAATCTATGACTATATTTACACCTAAAAATGTAGTTTACAGCTTCTATAGTATCCGAATTTATTTATTTATTATTTTATTTATTTATTATACGTTGAAGAAAAAATTAGAAGATGTATATGGGATAAAAACATCAGTTTCTTCACTCAGTAGGGCTTTAAAAGAATTAAAATTCAAGTGGATAAGCTGTAACATTTCTAACAGAAAATATCTCATGGAACAGTCATATGTTACACGAAAAGGATTATGTTTTTTACGAGATTTAAAAAAAAATTAAAGTGATTCTCATCGTCAAGCCTGTATATCTTGATGAAACTTGGATATTCAGCAAAGGAGGATTTCGCAAAAGCTGGCAGGATGGTACCGATAAGACAGAAAGAAGAGTGATGAAGGTGTACGATACATTGTTCTTCATGCGGGTTCTGAAAATGGGTTTATTAATGACTGTAGCTTGATATTTAAAAGTGGTAGTAAATCTGGCGATTATCATGATTCAATGAATGCTGATAATTTTGAAAGATGGTTTAAATATCAGCTTCTACCAAGCTTAGAAGAACCGTCATTAATAATAATGGACAATGCGTCGTACCATGCAACGTTGCTCGAAAGAATACCAAATGCAAGTTGGAACAAAGTTTCTCTGGAGTGAGTGAGTAATTAGTTTATCGAATAAAACATGTGATTTTTTAAATTTCTTATTGTAGGTTTCATCCGGCAAGTGATCCTTGTTGTCTTATAATAACTCATTTTAGGAATTTATTTATTAATGTTATATTATTTATGATAATAAATATTAATTAAAAATACATTTTGTTTTATTTTGTAATGTTTTGATATCACAATTCTTATTAATTTCAGAGCCTTTTCCTATTTGGCTGAATACGATCCTGACATCTGTCAAAATTTTGTAGAGTCGCCATCAAATTTCATGTAGTAATCAAAGACATGCCGAAAACATGATATTACGTCATATTTGATGACGTGCAACTGAAAGGCTATGCAATGAACTATAGGCACATATCTAGGACATTTAATAATTATATATTTATATTAACGACACAAATTGGAGTTTAATCAAGCAATTGAATGAGGAAAAAACACTTTTCAAGCATTAGTTACCTACCTACCTACTTTTCATATGGACCTAACTCCTCCAAATTTTTTTAATGAGAGTTCCATTGAATTTTTACCCCTTAAGCCTAGAGCAGTATTGTACGTAAAATTTACGTGTTGTTTGTAGCGAAAGGGCCCTCTCCATTAATTCTTTTGAGTCACGATCTTGAGCTTTGAGCAGTGCCGCAGGAAACATCCATTTGTGAAGATTTCTAGGTGTCAGAGTTGCAACTATTTAGTAAAAGAAGAAGTGGCTTGATTTTGAAAAGTATACACGTAAGAAATACGCATCGATACCAATAAGCAGTTATTTGTTGTACGTTTATCTGACGTGTCGCCAAGCTTAAAATTTTAAGCTTCGCTTATTTCTTAACGACTGTCGCTGCAAATGGCCCTATGTATCTTTTACAATATGATAAACATGGCTTGCATGAATTCATACATAATTTAGTCACACAATGTTGAAGCATTTGGTGGTAAAACTTTAACACGTTTTGAGTACTTCACAAAAGTCTTATTAAACCATGGCAATCACAACGTCAACAAATAGGATACCTAAGTACAGTAAGTGCAATAGATATTAAAGAAACCTTTTTACCCAGTAAAAATATCAAATATTCTCTTCATTTTTAAATTCAGATACTGTAATTTTTTTATTTTAAAATATTGTTTTGTTATTAAAATATGTTAAAAACACTATTTTATGTTCCGATAAAAAAAAATAATGAAACAGGTAATTTTACAAAGTGTACATGTAAAAATTTGGGAATGCGTAAATTTTACGTGTCCATACCAACAAGCGGTAGAAATTAAACGATACCGTTCTAAGTTTAAATAGCTTAATACAAATACACTCAATTTTCATTAAATTATTAATGAAAATAAGTCTCCATACGCTAATTTTCTCGTTATAATGCTACAAAAAATGTAAATTGCATGTTCAAAATAATTTTTTCACTGTGCATAAAATTTTGTATTTACATTTCATGTTTTTAGTTACTTACACTCATGACGACCGATTTGCGATTTATCACTGTGAATTATACATTTCGTACAACTTGGCAACACTGCGGATCAATTTTTATTCCTGCATTAAAGTTGTCTCCGGCTCTAGATAGACGCTTATGTGAATGGGACTATTTGTAGGTATAAAATATGTCTTTATTGTGCGATCTCTTCTAAAAAAATAATATAAATTAGGGCAACTCAGGTCAAAAAACTGAGATAGGAATTTACAAATATAAGTCTAATATTTACTATTTTATTATTTAAGATCTGTGCTACTTTGGATTAATCTTCTGATTTCGATTTAAAATTTAGCTAATTTAGATGTTTGTTTCATAATAAAAAGGAGAAGATTAAAAAACAATTTGGGGCAAAATTGGATGATTTTTGTGTGACAGTTTCCAAATTATTAAATTATATATTTAATTTTTCAGTATTCCAAGGAAAAATCAAATAATTCAACGTCTGAATATACTCTGATGCTTTCGAGAATTCATTGACCTACTAATTCTTGGAACAATATATTTATCAGATTTATTCACACACAAATTGGAAGTATAAGTAAATAAACAACTTGTTGGAATTAATTCATGCAAGTAATTGTCAGAATTAAGTAATTCACTTGACAGAAATTACAGTGCTATTTCTTTGCATTAACAACTGAAAATTACCGTGTGGAATCATGCACATCTCTTGCATATTTTAATGTAAAAGTGGCTAGTATCCAGGATACAACTAACTGTTGAATTTACTACCAGCAATTTCGGTCTAGTAGACAGGTCCGGCTTACCACTTTTATAAGTAATATTTTTATTTATATAGTGAAATTTGATATACTCATGTATTGAATTATAATACAACTCTAAAGATGTAATATTTATTTGTCAACTAATTGAACTAAAAACAATTAATTGATCAAGCTATATTTAACGTAGTTTTGAGATTTGACTCTTACAAAAACGATAATGCAGTTTTTTTAGGTTATTTAGGTAATCATCAGGTGAGTAGTTTTTCACAATTGAAACATTAGCAATAAGACCATCGCCAACATAAAGTGCAAGTAACAGCTTCATCGAACCACGTATTTTAATAAAAAGGCAGGGATCTGCTTCACTTCTTACAAATCCATAGCGTTCTAAAAAGCCTACGACCCGTTGGTTTTAGTCCATATAAACTTCTTTGCAATCTGCCATATTTGTCAGATTCATCACTATATCCTTCAGGCTGATACATGAATATAGTCTCTTCAAGTGCACCATAAAGAAAGGCAGTTAACACATCAAATTAACTTAGTGTTAACTTTTCATTTGCTGCAATGCTCAGGATAAGTATTATAGTTCCAGTTCTAGCTACTGGACTAAATGTTTGATTGTAGTCTAATCCTTACTTTTGGGCAAATTCTTTAATTACTAGCCTTGTACTTATCAATAGACCCATTTACTTGGAAGTGGTTTTACTCCTACAGGAAGTTCTTCCAGTGTCCAAGTTTCATTTTCCTTTAAAGACGTAATTTTCTTATCCATGACTTTCTTCCAATTTTCTTTGTCTGAACAGTTACAGCCGTATCCATAGTCGATCGCCAGCGACTCGCCAGAGATTCATTTCGGCGTATCGCCAGCGATCCGCCGGCGAAAGCCCAAAAAGCTGGCGACTCGCCGGAGATTGTCACCGGAATGTCATTTCACGCAAGTTTTCATGTTTTTTTATAGGGAAAAAATTGATATTCGTTCATTATTTTTTAAGTTTTAAGAAATGAATCATGAATAAAATGCGAGAGATACGGTTTCTTTTATTTCTTCATATTTATTCTTTTCTTCTTCACGTTCTTTATTAATTTCTAACTGAAAATCTTGTCTGTTTGATAGAGATTCTTCTTGAAATATTACATCACGAGATCTTATAAACTTGTTATTTTATTTAGACCAGATTCGATACCCATCTACACCATCATATCCAACTAGGATATCTTTTATGGCTTTTTTGTCTATTTTCTTCCGTTGTTGCTTGGGGGTATGGGCATAACATGTTCTTCCTATAATCCGTAGATGCTTCAAGCTAGGTTTCTTTCCTGTCCACACCTCTATGTTGGTGATTTTCCTTCAATTCTGGAAGAACCACTCAAATTGAGAATATAGTTTATCATTTCAGCCCAAAGTCCTTGTGGAATTTGACCATGAGCATGCATAAGAGTTCTAGCTGTTTTTAGAAGCGTTCTATTTTCTCTCTCTGTAGAACCATTTTGTATAAGGTATAGTAAATCGTTGTTTAACTCCTAATTTGGAAAGGATGTCTTGGACTTTTTGATTATCAAACTCTCCTCTGTTGTCGCATAGTAGTTCTTGAACTGTATGTCCTAAGGCTCTTATTTGATGTAACATATCTTCCAGTTTTTGAAGCAACTTCTGACGAACTCTTAGCAGCCGCCTTAAAAATCAAGGATAAGAAAGCCGCAGGACCTGACGGAATACCACCGGAAGGGGTAAAGACAATTTTAAGAGACCACTCAGGGAGATGTCTGAAAGCATTCAACCACTACTATCAGAGAGGGGAATTTCCAAGACAATGGAAAAGAACAGGGTTAGTGCTATTAGAAAAAGAGAAACCGGGACAACTAGAAAAAGCCTACCGACCAATTTGTGTACTGAACGTACTAGGAAAAGTGTGCTGGAGCAGCTGTTATTGACCAGACTAAACTCGGAAATAGAAAGAACGGGAGGAGTTGCCACTGAACAGCATGGTTTCAGAAAAGGCCCCATAGTGAAAGAAAACTTTGTGTATTAATAACGGTGGCTGTCCAGAATGCGTTTAATTCTGCTCCTTAGGAGGAATACTAGCAGAGCTAAAAAGAAGAGGGGTTGCTAGCCAAATTTACAACATGATAGCAAGTTACCTACAAGATAGGATGTTAGTAGTAGAAACCAAGGAAATGAAAGTAACATACGGGGTACCACAGGGATCAGTGATAGGGCCTACCATCTGGAATATATACTACGACGGAGTGCTTAGGATTCCAATGCCTAGCGGGGTAAAGTTAGTGGGATATGCCGATGATCTGGCAATTCTGGTTACAGCGAAAAATATCATAGACATCGAATGGAAAGCTGAAAGAGCTGTCAAAATCATAACCAGCTGGATGAAAAATAAAAGCCTTAAACTCGGACCACACAAAACAGAAATTGTGATGTTGGTAAGTGGTAGAAAAGAGAAATCCATATCAATGAAAGTTGAAGATGTTCAATTACAAAGCCAGGAAATGTACAAATACCTTGGCGTGTATTTTGATAGACATATGAGAATGGGAAACATATCCGTATGACTGCTGAAAAGGCCACGAAAGCGTTAGCAAATATCAGTCGCAAAATGCCAAATCTAGGAGGACTAAGGGAAAATAACAGAAGAATATTATGCTCGGTGATAGTCAATACGCTGCAAGCATATGGAAAAGAGCAATTGAGAAGAAAATTTATAGAGACATCCTACTGAGAGTACAACGAAAAACGGCTATAAGAATAACTAGTGCGTACCGGACAACATCGACAAGCGCCCTACTTCTAATTGCGAGGATGCCGCCGGTAAATCTACTTGTGGAAGAACGAATTATGGTTGAAGAAGGTAATGAACCCAAGACCAGCGCTCGAAATAAAATCATAGAAAAATGGCAAGCGACGTGGGCAATAGGCGACGGAAAAGCAAACTGGACTAAGATATTGGTGCCACATATAAGACCATGGATGACTAGAAAACACGGAGAAGTAAACTACTTTTTTACACAAATACTGACAGGACACGGAGCCTTTCAGGCCTATTTACATAGATTTGGACTAAGTGATACAGCTGACTGTATCTATTGTGGCATGCAGGATACAGCCGAACATACGTTCTTCGAATGCCAAAGATGGGAAGACGAAAGAAGGCAGCTAGAAATATTTCCAGGGAGGATAAGACCAGAAACCCTCGTAAGTAGAATGATGGAATCGAAGAAAACATGGAAACTTATAAATAAAACAGCCACTATTGTTATGTCCACTAAAAGAAAAGACATGAACGACATTATGAGATGAGCCCAATACACCAAATAACAAAGCGTCTTCTCGAAGTAATGCCAGCAGGTAGTTCCAAGAAGACCCCCAATGCTTTAAGGGTGGTATTAGTAGGTATACCGGCCTTGCACCCTCCAGCCGGGAGTCCCACACTACCAGGTATGGGCAGAACCATATGCCTGGTGGCCGTAATGGATTCCCACCCAACCAGAAAAAAAACTGTTGATAATATGTGGCACACTAAATTTAAGAAACAATAATTTACTTGTCTTAGAAAAGATAGCATAAATGATAATTTAAAATAAAACGATTTATTTTAATGCTATGTACAATTTTTGACATACGGGTGTCCCAATGAAAAGTAGCCCGTTTCCATTTGATAAAATTTGGTTAAGAGCCCCGCACACCACATATATTTCGTTTTTTGACCGTAACGTCCTTATTTTTAAAAATATATTTTTTTTGTTTTCACTAGTCGATTGGTAATTTTTATACAATTGGAGCGTGTTTTTTACATTTTTGAAAAAAAAATTATGAAATTTTTATTTTTTAAACTACGATAAAAATTGAAATTCTAAAAAACAGCCTCCTTTACAAGTAAAATTTAAAACCGATTAAAAAAAACCGGAGAATTTTTTCTCACCAAATAAGAGAGATATGATCAAAATAAAATTTAAGTAATTGCCACTGATTTTTGCTGCCATCGCAAAACCCGGCGGATTTTTTTAGAACTAAGTAATACGTAGACCATTAGAGACGGGATTCTCAGCATACACTGGAAAACATAACACTGAAAGTGCTAAGCGTAGATATTTTATTGAAACACATATACAATTAACGATCTCGTAATTATAATTATTACGGACTATATAAATAATAAGGCTACATTAAATATTAGTTACTTATATACTAAATTAAATAAATACAATGCTAAAATGCATGTATTTTATTAGAATCTCTTCGTTGGAAAAATAATTTTAAATCCGTAAAGAATTTTTATAAACAATATACCTAAATTTGAGCAAATGGTTTTGTAAAAAATCTTAGTTCCAAACAAGAAATATAATTTACTAATTACCTTCCTATGATAATTATTTATTACGCCGACCGGATACTAAAGAACAGGGTAAAAGAAAAAAGGAGATCAAACGCTTGACACGCCCATTGTTTTAAAAATTCCTAATTACTAAAAGTACTAAGGGCCGGTTTTTAAATGTGTAGTTACTCTAACCTTGAGCTAACTGAATGTTAACTAAAACATTTCTGTTTCAATTGATAGTTAAAGACTAACCGAAAGCTAATTTTAACCTTACTCTCAGGGTACTGTTAACCCATTGTTAAGAGATAATCTTTACTTTATAACCTACATGTGCTTTGACATTATGGATGCTTTAAATATTGTTAATGTCTACAATAGCGAAGAGGAAGAAATAGTGAGAAGGCCAAAAATAATTCGACAGAGGCTTAATTTTATGGAACAATATGTTAGTTTAGATTTTTTCAAAATATTTATATTGTCGAAGTGGACTGTTGAGATGATCATTGATGAAGTTCGGGACCTACAGTTAAATGTTGTCTCTGCCTAAATAATAGATTCTTGAATAGATTTATAGAAACATTCCAAATTCCAAGAATTGAAAATTTGGCGTCTTCTTAAATCTTTATAAGTTATCTTTCTTTTTTAGTTTGAATATGTCATTCATCGAGGAAAGCAACATTAGAATACCCACGATGAAAGGCAATATATTCACCGGGAGAATACCACAGAACCATCACAGAACACATAAAAATACAACGTTGCCAAATTAAAATCTAGGTCAATTAACAAGAAGTACAATTTGCATTAAAAAACGTTTCTTATTTTAACTAAAAGTTAACCTTCAAGTAGAAGTTAGTTAACCTCCAAGTTAACATTACATTGAAAAACCGGGCCTAAGAGTACAATACAATAACAGTAGGTTATACTAAATTTGACTGCATAACGTGTGCATCTATTGTTTCTGTGACTGTGCGGTGATTGCGTTGTTGTATATTTAGTTTTTAAAAATAAATAAATCCAAAAAGAAAATCTAAAATTAATAAAAACTATTTGTGTTGTTCTTTAAAAAGAAAAAGAACCTGTAACAATATTGGAGGACGTAAGTAATTTTAGTACTATTTTTATGTGGTTTGCGTTAGATACTCAGTGTTGTAAGCAAGAACTTCTACCACACGTAGGTCGGAGACAGAACCTGCGATGAGCAGACCACCAGATTATGTGTAATGGTTTTAGAAATATTAGTTGTAGGAAGTTCCTCCCATTAAAAAATTATTATTTTTAATTATGTCTTGGGAGAAGTTAAATGCAATACATTTTTTTAGAAGCGTAAAAGAAGTAAAAAAATGGTATATTCCAAAACTAATTTGGAAAGTGAGAGTACAGAAATAACGATTTTCAACAAGTTATGTATACAATTTTTCCTATGAACATAACTTAGGAACATAGAATTTTAAAAGCAATGTACTTCAGTAAAATATGTTAATTTCCATCGTATTAAAGTTTACCTAAACAAATTTTTGACCAAAACTTGCAAAAGTAGACAGATTATTTATGTAGGTACCTATGCAATTTCTTAGGTTTAAAGTTAAGCATACAATGCTTTATCAGTTTATTACATTAACAGTGAATATTAAAATACAACAAGCAAGATAACACAATAAATATATTTTATGACAAAAATTGTTTGATTTATATTGGCCACGAAACCGATCCTGCCTAATTAAGTATTAGGTATAAATGTTATGTCAATTTGGACTTTGTCAATAAACCTTATAATGTAATCTGCAAACAAAAAATCTAAACAAGAACCCACTGCCCGAACGAGGGCCCACTGCCTGAAAGAGGGCCCACTGCCTGAAAGAGGGCCCACTGCCTGAAAGAGGGCCGTCAGCTTGAACGAAGGCCTACCGGTCTTTTGCCGGTAGACATTAGGTGAAATTATAATCATTTCATATATTTTGAAAAACAATTAGTACAATACTTATTTTCATTTCTCTTAAAAATAAATATAAACTGTCACTGTCACGACACTCAAAACATTATATTTAAAAATCTGATGTGTCCAACACATGACTTTCCTGTCTAGTTATTACAATCTTTTTCCGGTTATTTTGTATAACCCCTGTAAATATTCATTGACAACGAAAATACTGAAAAATTTAAATTTTATATTTTTCTTCAAATTCTTCCAATACGGTCCATTTTAGAGAAATTATATAAAGAATAAAAATTATAGAGAATAATTTCGCAAATAACTTTATTATTTGAGCAATTTTCTTACAAATTGGAATTTTGCACTTTTTGTCAAATTTCTTGAATATGGAACATTTTAGAAAAATTATGTATATAACAAAAACTATAGAGAATAACATTATATACAACTTTTATTTGAAGAATTTTCTTCTCTAAGTGTAAATAACAGATATATTTCATAAAGTAGAAAAACGACCCTCTATAAGGTATCCCCCAGATGTTACGACTACCAAAATTTAATCATTTTACCGCAGGATGGATTACAGACTAAATTTAAAATTTTTTGTTTTTCTCTGTTTCCTTTTTTGTTTTTTTTTAAATTCAAAATTTACGTTTTTTCAAATAAATCGAATACGTCTATTTTAGAGAAATTTTGTGTGGAATAAGAATTATAGAGAATGATATTACAAACAACTTTTATTTGAACAATTTTTTAAAAAAATTAAATTTAATTAGTTATTTGAATTTATAATTCAACTTTTTATTAGAACATAAAAATTTGCACATCTTTTAGCTTTTATCCCGACTTTTAATAAATTAAAAAATACAAAATATATCTACCACTTTAAATTCCTGTAAGCAATTTTCGCACTTATAAATATGTTAATAAGTTATATTCTTCTGTACATCAAGCATATTGTGACATAATGTTAGTTTACCTTAATTATCTCGCTTATGACTTATGATAAAAATATGATTTGAAAACTATTAGAATCCTTAAGCTTTTGACTAATAATAATCACGAATAAATTTTTACGAATTTTTGAACAGTTTTCGTCATATTGGCGTATATAGTTTAAAAAACGGTAAAACACAGTTTTTTTGCTAACCGTCGTTTCGCTTCTATTACCGTATTTATATACGCGTATCCGAATTTAGAAACAACTTTTTCAATGTATTCTCAGTTGATATTGTTTATTTCGATAAAAAGAGATGGATGTTAGAGACGACGCAACCAGCAAATCCCGCATTTGAATTGATCAGGCGGTATGCGGGGCTCTTAAGGTAAATTTAAAAGAGATTTTTAAAAAACACCCTGTATAGGTAATAGATCATTTCTGTGTCACTGAAGTAAAATTTAGAGCAAAATAACACACGTTTCTACGATTTGTTTAAAAGTTATAAGCTCTGGAAATGGGCTTCTCTTCATTGGGACACTAGGGCACTAGTGCGTAAAGAGTTTTACTTTACGCACTAGTGAGAAAAGTAGTACTTTATGTACGGCAGTGTCTAATCATGTGTCGTCAACAAAGGTTCATTTCAGATTGCTTAGCATGAATCATTTATTGTATAATAACATTTCTTCATATATTCATATATTTTCAAAATAAGCATCTTTTTTGGGAGGTGTTAGCTGAAATCCGGACCTGCGGTTGTGAAAGCGTTAACTTTTTTTTATAAATTACTTTGTCACTCATTTCATTGGAAGCGCTATTAATTTTTAATACGGTTCTTAAAAATAATTGGGAACTCTTACGGCAATTGCTGCTATTTATTAAATTTGTTAAATTAGCTACATTTTGAAGAAAACGATGATGGAGTTGAATACGAACCATATCTTTTCAACTCGTCATCAAATCTGTAGCGAGTTTTTTTGATACAATGTTGACAGTTCAGTTCAATTTTTTGTTTGAAATTTGACAGCTTCAAAGCCTACTTTGGATGTCGATTAAAAGTTAATTTACAACTACAGTCGAGTGAAGATCTTAATTTATTATCTCATTAAAAAGGGGACATGAACCTTTTAAAGATTTTTTTTATGTGCGTTTTTTCTATGATCACGAAGTAACGGTGTTCGGCTTTAATCTGACAGAATATATCATATATTTTATCTGTTCCAAACAGCGAAATAAACAAGCCGTAACCATTATCCTTATTAAATGAAATTTTATCTGAAATGAATTTTTTTTCGAGGAAGTACTTGATTAAGTGATTACAACAAAGCGATTTTTAATACGACAGTTAGGTTGGCGTTGGTATTCTTTCTCAAGACGTTTTATCTGTCTTATTTTTACTCATACGTCTACTTTCGCGTTTCGGTATTCAGACGTTTTGTGTGAACGCTTTTATGCTAACTTGGACATGTTGTTTAAGAGTATTATAATAATGATTATGCCCAAACACGCTATGTTTCACAGGCAATTATTATTAAATTCTCATTCATAAATATTTAGATTTTTGGTTATATGTTTATTGTCTGCTTATTCTTATCATTTAACATATTTGGTGATAATCAGAAACGCATTAAAAACGTAAATTGCACAATCTTAACGAAACTAAATAATGTTAAAACACTACATTTATTTTCAACATCTTAATGTGTTTTTATTTGTTTATATTGTAGTTAAAGTTACTAATCTAATATCTAATAATTAGATTTTTATAGGTAATGACTTATTTTCTAAGAATCACACATTAAATAGGTAGGTAAATCCATCTCAACGAGACTAATTAGATAATCTAAAGCAGCCATACTCAACCTGCGGCCCGCGGGCCGCATGCGACCCTCCAAGCTTTGGTTTTGCTAAATATATTTAGTCCGATTCTTAATAGTGCCAAAACAAGATAAAGGCCAGAACCGAGGGGAAACCAATAAGGTCAAAACATACCTGTATTTCGGAAATCACTTAAAAAATGTTTATGCAATTTAGGTGATTTTACTGAAAATCTATCTTATTTTATACGATGACCTTTTTCTCGCCATTTCAGGTTGTGAGCGACGAATTGATTTCAAACATGATTTTAGATGATGATTTTGGAATTTTCGAGAAAATGTGTAGTGATTTCGGTAATTTCCAGTGAAAACGTACCGGTGTGCTCAAGCCATTTGTTTTGTTATGACTAGAGCCGTCTCTGGCCTTTCTCGATTGTTCCGAAATCTACGAGATGATTACCTCACCCTTTCTTTCCGCGATACAGCTAACCTTAAACAACACGTGATGTTCGAATCTCCGTGGTGAACGAGTGATTGGTCAAGATGTAACGAGCGAAAAGTATTAGTGGTAACAGGCGAATATGAATTTTAACCATACTTTCTAATAGACAACGTATCGAAAGATTCAGCTATACTAAATACATTCCACCAAAAGAAATATATTTAATTTATCAATGGGCGAAGGTGGGAGATTCGGCTTTATATGCAAAACTCGCACAGTATTTATTCAGGGGGATGCATGAAAGGATGAATGAAAACACAAAAAAGGAAGATTTACTAAAATTTCGCAAAATCAGATACACCTGATGAATTTCACCATTATTATCACAATCTACCTGTATCCAATAATGTTACAGAAACTTCGACTGAAGATAGTGACACATACATTGAATTATGTTTTGTATGTAGAGCTAAAATAAGCTAAGTGACGCTTTTTCTCTCTTTTTTACCAATTATTGATAGATTATTAGTTTATACTTTATGAACAATGTTTTCAATGTCTTCTTCATTGAAGTTAATAAACGGTTTGAAGCTTTTACTGATACAGAATAATATTACAAGCAACTTTTATTTAAAGACTTTTCTTCTTCAAGCGATTTTTTACATTTTGTCAAATTTCTCGAGTACGGACCTATTCAGGAATATTATGTATAGGACAAAAAATATACAGAATAATATTACAAGCAACTTTTATTTAAAGACTTTTCTTCTTCAAGCGTGAATAACAAATATATTCAATAAAGTAGAAAAACGACCTTCTATAGAGTACCCCCAGATGTTACGACTCTGGGTAAAAGGAGCGAGGGGGACCTATTTTTTAAAAGAAAATATAGAAAAAAAAATGTCCAAGATTTCTTCGATATTTTCCTAAAAGAATAAACAAACTATACCTACCCGAATAGTATAATACTGAAAATTATATAAATATTTCTGTTCAATGGCAATGGCCCGGCCATTCATACGTTTCAAAGTGGAACGAACACGCCGTATATGGCGTCGTAGTAAAAAAGAAGTTCCTTCCTCTGCAGCAGAGATATCACGTGCGTAGGTTTCGTAACTTTATTCTCTTTTCCTGTCCGTTCAATTTCAATTCGGTCTACTAAGAGTCTACATTTGTTATAAGTATTACTTATTACGACATTTTTAATGATAGGTATAATTTAATGAACAGTTATTAAGCTACAAAAAACAAGTTGAAATTATTTTTTTCGGTAGATATTAATCCATTTTTATTTCTGTTTCTATTACCTCTTATAAGTAGACAGCGAAAATAGGCATACTTTAGATAAAAAGGACGTTATTTTGCAAAAAACATAATGTTCTTAATTTGTATGCAACATTGCAATACAGTTTTAGGTAATTAGTAAACAGAAAAAGCAAATAATAAACCAAAATAAACAAAAATCAAACAAAAAACTTAAAAGTAAACAAATAATGTTAAAAAAATTAATATTCCTTTTAATTGTAAATTTTATACTATTATACTTATTCCTAAATGACCATTACTTGTTTATTATTTACCCGATTGGACTACTGAATGTAGAAAACTCATTCATACATTTTATAGGAACTTTTTTTGACTTTTATGACTTTCATTATTTTATTATTTTAACCAGTGTGATATAAACATATTATTATTATTATTATTATAAATTTACCGTCTAATTCACAAAGTATCTTTAATTTTACCCACATGTAAAACCTTAAAAATAGAAGGAACATCATTGCAATAAATATCCAATAGACTGACTATATTTTAAAAACTGTTTAACAGCCAGTTGCAAGAACGTTCATAAAAATTTAAGAGCATGATATACTTTGACAGAGCTTAAGAATGTAGTTTTTGACCAAATTACATGAACTTCAAATTACTCATCTGTAATTTTTTTTATCTAGCTGATAACTATGAACACTAGAGAGACGGAGGCGAATCGGCAATGGTCAAATTTCCATTCTTATTTTTATAAAGTTCGCGAAACTGACTGTAGTTGGCATGTCTAATGACAGCGGAGTAAATTTTCTATGTAAGTCAATGTAAAATTAAGTGATTTTTTAAAAAATTGGTGAAAAGAATCAGAATAATATGAAAAAAAGTACCTGAGTACAAGTAACATGAGAGACAAAAAACACCAAAACAACATTTACGTCGTTCTAGATTGTAAGACAGGATAAAAATCAAATGTAAAACTAAAGAAAATACAAGGAGAAATCAATTCAATGTCTTTTTAAAGCTTCTAATGTAAGTAAAATAATGTATTCATGTCCGGAGATAATATTTATTATGTAAACTAGTCACAATATGTATCTTACGAAGTGTAGTTTATTTTATTTCAAGTTTTTTATAATAAAATTTTACAAATATTGTTGCTTACTTACAAACAACAATACTTATGCATTAAATTTAACTTACTAGAAAAGAAAATTTATTTTTTATAGAGTTTTAATGTTAGATAAAGAGTTGCTACTGTTATTTTTTTGTTGGACTCCAATTGTGTTATTGTAAATATTTTTTATAGGATAATAAACGTTTAAAACAGTGGCAGCATATATATCGTTCCTAGTGCCAATAATGCACTTTCTAGAGATGATGCTGTTCTATGCTTTTTAGAAAGCTGAAATTACAGGATGAGGTAATACCACGTACATTCCCAAATCTCCCTTTATACTTGTATTACAACAATAAAAAATCTGTTAACTGTGTTTTATTTTACTCTTAAAACTATATATTGGTTCAATTCAAATTTGACACAAAATTGTACTTATCAAATTTCAGCAATTAAGAAACCTTTTCGAATTTGGTCATACATACCTAATTTGTATCTTATATAGATAAAATTAAATAATTTATTAATTAAAAGACGCAAGACTTATTTAGAAATAAACACAACAGTATGTTCTGTTCTTTATTTAGCTGTAAACAAGTTTATTTTTATTATTTTGACAAACAGGTATTTTGAACAGCGTATGCAGTAGCAGTGCCCATGCGGTTAATTATAGAAGCTCAATTAGCATGCGTTTTTTGGGAGCGTATTTTGAGTATGCCGATTCGTCTCCGTATTTCTAGTCTTTATAGTTTAGGAAAAAATTGTTAGATAGACTCAATATAGTTTCAATAATTATCAACGCATTTGGAACGTTTAAAAAAATCCGCAAATGAATTCTGTTGTAGGCTCGAAAAGTAAGAGAACCGCTTCTGGATTGTTGTCACTCCTACTGACTTCCTTTCTTTCCGCCCCATTAACAAAAGTCACACAGACGATCAAAAAACATTACCCGCTTACGCAAATTACAATTAGATATTGCGGCGGCTGTTTTGCATAGGTTTGCATATAAGGCTAGATTGTATTATGTACCTACTGCTTCGAAAATCAGTGACGGAGGCAAAAACTGAGACGCGAATTTTTATATATTGTATCTAGATGTTTCAATATTTCATAAACCAAGCATAAAATAAAAGAAATAACAAAAATTAAGTCTGAGGACCCGTGACTCAATGCGCATAGCTTAAGAGCGTATCTTTTGGACAACATTTACCGGTTAAGGAGTTACAGACATTGGGGTCTATTCTGTAACAATTCCTTTATATTTAACGGCCTTTAAAAATATTGACGGCCTATAAAAATATGTTCGTATTCGTTAATTTACTTATGTCATTATTTAAACAGATTTCTTTAAGATAGTCCTCTAATGTATTTTAAAGATCCGTTTAAATAATGACAGAAGTAAAGAAGAAAATATTTTTAAAGGCCGTTAAATATAAAGGAATTGTTACAGAATACACCTCCTTGGGGTCTATTCTGTAACAATTCCTTTATATTTAACGGCCTTTAAAAATATTTTCTTCTTTACTTCTATCATTATTTAAACGGATCTTTAAAATACATTAGAGGACTATCTTAAAGAAATCTGTTTAAATAATGAGAGAAGTAAATTAACGAATACGAAAACATTTTTAAAGACCGCCAATATTTTTAAAGGCCGTTAAATATAAAGGAATTGTTACAGAATACACCCCAATATTAAGTATAACAGTAATAAATCTGGTAGGTGTTGTGACATTTTAATTTTGTGGCAGCAGATAAATGGTTAAGCTCACCTTGAATGAACCTGTTAACAACGTTACTACGTTACAGGTTATTATGACATTTTTTTATTATTATGATAATTGCCATTACTATTTTATATTATACACCCTTTTTACATCTAATAAAGATATTCATTTTAGAATTAAATACTCGCATTTGCTACTTACAATAGGTCATGTAACTGTGTTTGTAATTGTATTGTAAGTCTGTCTGTAATATTTCACGTTATTTTAAGATTAATTGGTATAGCCACATTTTCAAATCAAGAATATGCCGATATTCACTTTACTTAAAGAAATTAGAAGAGCAAGAGTGTATTGTGTGGCAATGGGGGAAGATTTTCAGCAATTACTTTAATTGAATGAGTCTTAGGACTATTTGCAACGCTGATCGATATAAGAAATAAGCCTAAATAAAAATTAATTTTTAATGAAAAACTGTCATTTTAAGCTTATTTCTTAAAGATTCTATAGTAGTTTACCTAACAAGTGCGGAAAAGTCACTTTACGCACGTGTTAGGTAGACTTTTTTTCTACTATCCTGCGGAAAAAACCCACAAGTTAACATAAAGAAACATTTATTATTAAATATGTATCAACAAATTATTCTTAATATTAATATTGAACGTGCAATTTGTAGAATTCTGCAAATTAATTGCAGAGGCTAAAATGTTTTCCATTGAAGTCAGATTTCGGTTTTCCACTGCTTTGTCAACACTAATTGTTGCAACCGTGGCGATGGGAACTTGGCTGGAAGAGGTCATTTTGGAAGGCTTTACTGGTGACAGCTGCTGACTAGTGGAAGGGCCAGCGACAGCGTCACTGAAGTATAATATTTTATTCGATAGGCCCTTTTGGAAATTTGGTAAGCTTTCTATATATTTGTTATTCCTTCTCCGGAATCTGCTAGCATTGTGGCGGCGGAACGTCAGAAACTGTGGCCCCTATATAATTCAGGATTTGGAAGCTTCAGCAGGGTTATTCTACTAAATTTATAGCCCGGCTACAAGTTGGATTTTGGCTTGAACTTTATATGTTCCTAACTTCAAAATCCAACTTGTAGCCGGGCTATAAACTTTTAGCCGGGCTATAAATTTAGTAGAATAACCCTGCAGGTAACTTGCAATCTCTGATGGCATTTTTCTGATGGTGTTTATTCCGATACATTGTACAGTGCAAGTTCCTTTCTTATGTTTCACGAAAAATCGCTTATGTGGGGTTTCAGGCTTTCTTAAACTCACATACTTTCTGAACAAATTGAGCAATTTTCCATTTTCAGCTTCCTCAGAAATCGCAAAGTCTCTGAAAGAGTGGTTTTTTGTGTCTGGGATATTTATCAATAAAATATTTCCTTTGTCATCAATATGATCTAAAGACATCTTTGTTAATTCTTCTCGCCTACATGCGCCCGCCAAACCAAAAATCGTAGCGACTCTTAAATGAAGATAAATTTTGTCAGGCACTTCATTTATAAACTTAAAAAATTTCTTCTTTTGAGAAAATTTGTGCTTTTTTTGGTCTAAATCCAATGTTTTATTTTTTTATATATGCCGTGACCTTGAAAAACTTGCTTAAATCGACGTCTTTTTTGAGTTTAATTACAATTTTTAACATTGAGTACCTTTACCAAAGAGTGTTCGGCTTGCATGTTTTGGAAATTTCAGCGAAATAAGCCAAAAAATGTCTTCTTTAAAAGTTTTAATTCCCTTATTCTGGCACCAGTTTTCAAACAAAATATATTCCTTTTCATATCTATAACGGGATTTTGATGGTAGTAGATCCAAGTTTGCAGTTCTAGCCGCTTCCAAAACTGACTCTGGCAAATCTTCGTCTGAAGAATCCATGAAAAATTATCGTCTAGAA
Source organism: Psylliodes chrysocephalus (assembly GCA_927349885.1). Lineage (NCBI taxonomy): Eukaryota > Metazoa > Arthropoda > Insecta > Coleoptera > Chrysomelidae > Psylliodes > Psylliodes chrysocephalus. Next base: position 14,942,964 of record OV651820.1, on the reverse strand, counting down.
AGAGATGTAATGGTAAAATTGGTTTTGATAAGATATTGTTTTGACTGACAGGTCTATTTTTTCTTTGTTGCTACGCTGATTCAAAGTGACAAATGTTTATTATTATTTGACATTCATTTGATGAGGCTTATACCAGGGCCATTAAAAAATTATTGAAACATACGTTTCTTTTTATTAAAAATTATAGCAGAATTCTAATAAATTTCTTAATTTTTCAGTCATTTTGTAAACCAAGCATACAAACATATATTTTAAATATTCAAATGTCAGTATACTCCCCAAAAACTTAACAAATTTACTAGTGCGGAAAAAAGTTTTTCCGCACTAGTGAAGAAAAGTGACTCTTTCAACACTAAAATGAGTGCGGAAAAGTGGACTTTTCCGCACGCTAGTAGAAAAAATATATTTTTTAAAACTTACAGCATAAAATCAAAACAAATTACAAATCAAAACAATTACCTAACCTCAAAAGGTTTTTAAATCTGACTTTTTTCCCAGTTAAAATCACTACAAGTCAGGTGAGTAAATCGGTGCCTAGAAATGACGCCATTATAATATATACTGATGATGACCCTTCACGACCGTCGTTAATTATTAGACAACGTTGCCACATATCAAACTAGAAACGTGTTTGAAACATTTTAAAATTTATATGTAAATGACTATCAACTTCTGAAATTAAAAAAAGAATTTCCCATTGCAACTATAAAGTAAAGAGATTTATAATATCCTATTATGATAAACACAAAAAAGAAGAATAACTCCTATAGTTGAGAATTATAAAAATTAAATGTACTACAAAAATATAAATCAAAAAAAAGTTTGTCGCTTTTCTAAACACGCAACTTTTATCCCATTTAAAACTTCCTCCATCTTTAACGAAAACAAAAAAAACGCCCCAAAATTATTTACCAAATTTTCTAACGAACAATTCTACGCCACTGTCCACGTGCCAGTCATCCACCTATGTGCGAAATGAATCAGTTAAAAAATATGCTGACCCAGTTTTCATTGGTCATACACCTTTTCATCCATAATATCCACATGTAAATATCTAAATCGGCAGTCATATTAGTGTGGGTATGAACTAGAAATCCGATTTCTGACGACATTATGCCTGGCCATAGTTATTAACTAAATGCAATTACTCTTAATCGTCTTCCGAAATTACAAAAAAACCAAAATTAAAAATATATCGAGGTTAAATTTTAATATATTATTATTATTTAACACATCAACGGTGTTGATGTATGGGAATTCAACTAAAAATAAATAAATTTTGTTTATTAAATGTCGGTTAAAAATAGAAGAAAACAACAATGTACTTATTTATTTTATTTCACGCTTGTAACGTCACTGCGGATGGAACATAAAGAACGCCACTCACACCTTATGGAAAAGTAATCTATGTGGGAATTGCCTAAATTTATAATATTGTATAGTAGTCTATACGCTAGGTAACATCCTATGTTTTTGAGAGGTCACCGATATATTTTTGTGGTATTATGTTGTCCAAGGTGTATGTATTGAAGATCTTTTGGTTACCAGGCCCAAAAATGGCCAGTTTAGTTTTTTTACAGGGTGGTGATATGGTTAGGACTATACACATATGACATTAGTGTGTCCACATACACTTGTGTTTTTATCTACTTAATATATGACTTCGGATATACCGCACCTCCTGAAGAACAATGACACAAGTGAAAAAAAAATAATTCCTCAGAAATGACAATTTAAGTTTTTTATTTATTGATTAACTATATATATGCAACAGTAATCCTGCAAATAATGAAGGAAGCTATAGTATACAGCAAATTTACGTCATTGTTCTTTTCTGCTATATAATACTTTTAACATTTATGACACAATACCAAAATTATTTAAAAAAAACCCACATTTGCCAACTCTTTGCTTCGGGAAGGTAAAATAAGTATTATAGATAAATAAATGTTATTTATTAGTAACAATAATTACAATTTTACAATATAGATCAACACTGCCGCAATCCACACTTGCGTCGTTGTGCCACTAGAATTTCACCGAAAATCCTCAAAATAGTTAAGAATAAGAAGTAATCAGAGAACTGACCTCCCTGGAACAAAACATGTGTCTCAGTTTAAGTTCAAAACACAACTGACATTACGTCATAGTTTCTATAAACGATTATATTTATGTAAATAGAACAACGACGCATCTTCCCCCTACCGCGTACTAGAATTAGGACGTTATCCCTCCGGAAATAAGAATTATTTTTGACTTTATAGGTCTGTTCCAACAACGATCATAAATCAGTCATTGACAGCAGAATTCTGCGCAGTAGAAGTAGGGAGTAAAAAATTTGGACTTGCGTCATTGTTCTTCTGGATGTGCGATATTAAGATTGTTTCGAAGTGAATACTGTAACGGTGTTTAAACAGCCACTCTGTTGTTTTGTGCTGCCACTCTTGTACTGTGGTGTATTATAAATTTACATAATATAAAATTTTTATATTTTATTCAAATTTGTCAACTAAATGCAATATTATTAAAACTGTATTCTATATTTTCAATAAATTTTAGTTGTTAGCAATGATACTATTTTCCTAATTTAGTTTCTCGGGGAATGTTTTAGTCTAATTGGGTTCATTACTTTTTCACTGGTCCTCGTATTATGAATTTCAAAGAGTGGAATGTATTTATCTTATGGGATTTCAGGGTAGTCAACCAGTCAACAGAAAATATACCAACTAAGAATTAATTGGAATTCAAAAAATAACATTTATTTCTGGACTCTATAGATCAAAATCTTAAAATTCTATAATAAAACATTCATTCTTCTTCATACACACTTTATGGACAGTGGCAATGACTTAAATAACCCATCTCTGACTATTTCTTTTTTATTATAAGTTGGAATTGCCATTGCCGTTATATCTTGTTGAATATGTTTTGAATTAAAAAAGGTAATTTACAGATTATGTTTATTATGGAAGAGAAGATGTGTATTTTAAAGTCATTAAATGGAATCAGATTAATATTAAAAAAATAAATAAAATGGTAAGTTATAGTTCATATATAAATTTTGTACCTTTACAACTACACCAGGGTTCATGAATTGTGTTCTACTTGTTTCGTTTTCTTTTCACAGGGAAACTGCGAATCAGGGGGATTGAAAATCAGATGAATCTTAGAAAAACACGTTGTATCCATCAATAACTTGTGAATTCCAGGACAAAAGGCAGAAGCTTTTTATAATACTTCCACATCCAAAATGTATGATCACTTTTCACTATTGTAAACAATATATGGGTAGAAACTTTTTGCACCAATTACACCAGTAAGTACTTATTACTAATTTTACAACAAATTATAGCTACTATAGACAGGGTCGATAATTTTTGAAACCAAAAAAAATAATAGTAGGATAAAACGTTAAAAAAGGACGAGAATATAACAAAAATGAAAGGAAAAATAATTTACGGGCGATCTGAGGTCGGGAAGTGGAAGGGGGTGAGTTTTTAAGGGTTAAAAAACGGTGTATCTCGATTTCCGGCAAAATTAAATGACAAAGTTGTAGGTAATAAAGAGACCTACAACTTTTGTGATTACACTTTTTTCACATAACCTCAAAATTTATGTGAAAAATTTAAATAATCAAGTTTTTGGTTTTTTATTTTTATCTTATGCAAAAAAAAATTTTCACGAAATTTAGTGAAAACTTACCTTTTTATGTCCTAAAGACACTGTAATTTTTTTGATTTGAAATATTTATTTTTTCACCTTATTTTGACTTAATATCGAAAAAACACCATAATTTTCAATCGAAAATTCTCGCATCAAAATATCAGCTTTTTAAAAAAAGTCGGGGAGTTTTTTGTTCGTTGAAATCTCTTCTTTCTGATAATGTAAAAAAATATATACATTACTATGATAAATGTTCTCAGAACATGCAAAGAAAAAAAAAACTCGAATCCGAAATTTTTTTTTTAATCACTATGTACAATTTTGAGCTATTTAGTAAAATTACTTGAAAAACGTCAGATTCTATGTTACATTGATAAACAAAAAAATTACAAATCCATAAATCATAAAAATTGTAAGAAAATAGTTGTTCTAAATATTAAAGATAGGATTTAAAGGGGGGATTTCAATTAAAAAATGTGATTGGTGCAATTTTTTTTAGTCAAAAAGTTGATTTATTAAATTATTAAATTGATGGGCTAAAATTATCACTAGGTAACTCAGGTATATAAGTTATCTTAAAATAGCAATAAATAGGCATCCATGCACATAATTTAAAGAATGTTCTACAACTTTCTCAAAATATTGTAGATATCTTATTAAATATTAACTTATTTGGTTGTTAATTATAGTAGTATATTTCGATTTGTATTTTTTTGTTTATCAATGTAACATAGAATCTTACGTTTTTCAAGTAATTAAAGTGTAAATTTTACTAAATAGCTCAAAATTGTACATAGTATTTAAAAAAAAAATTCGGATTCGAGTTTTTTCTTTTCTTTGCATTTTCTGAGAACATTTACCATAGTTAATGTATATATTTTTTTACATTATCAGAAAGAAGAGATTTCAACGAACAAAAAACTCCCCGACTTTTTTTAAAAAGCTGATATTTTGACGCGAGAATTTTCGATTGAAAATTAGGGTGTTTTTTCGATATTAAGATAAAATAAGGTGAAAAAATAGATATTTCAAATCAAAAAAATTACAGTCTCTTTAGGACATAAAAAGGTAAGTTTTCACCAAATTTCGTAAAAAAATTTTTTTTTTGCATAAGATAAAAATAAAAAACCAAAAACTTGATTATTTGAATTTTTCACATAAATTTTGAGGTTATGTGAAAAAAGTGTAATCACAAAAGTTGTAGGTCTCTTTATTACCTACAACTTTGTCATTTAATTTTTTTCCATAGGACTTGTAGTTTTGCCGGAAATCGAGATACACCGTTTTTACCCTTAAAAACTCCCCCCCTTCCACTTCCCGACCTCAGATCGCCCGTAAATAATTTTTCCTTTCATTTTTGTTATATTCTTGTCCTTTTTTAACGGGTTTCATCCTACTATAAATTTTTTTTCACTTTTTACCATTTTCAAAATTATCGACCCTGGTCTTCTATGTTTGGTACACTTTCTTATTATTTCAATTTTTAGGATGACAAAGAAACTACATCTCTTTCATTTTTAAAATTCTACCAAGACTCCTCGATTTTCATTTGTTAAATCAACTTTTTACATTCTGATCGCATCTAGAAAGTTCAAAGAAACTGGATTTAGTTACTTTTAAAAATAAATCATTTCTATCAATTAAAGGTGAGTTTATTAAAACTAATTTTATATTAAAATTCTATTATTGTCCGAACAAAAACCTGGTTGTCAAATTTAATCAAATTACATTTTTGTTATCTTTTAAAATGAAGTTGGTATTCTGTTTCTTACTCAATTTATTACTTTGTTTCTGTTTCTATATTTATCACAGTGTTTCATGTACTGGGTGATTTTATTAATATGTCCAAAAGTAAATAATTTTTTAATTTACAATAATTTTAAAAGTTTTTTGTTTGGTTTTTAAAATACTATCTTAATACTTAATTTTTCTCTACATTCACATAAAAAAAATCATTTAAACTAGTGTGAGATCCCGGTAGTCTTTTTCAACCACTGTAATGTTGTTAAGATCCGGCTAGGCACTTTAGAAACTGTAGTTAGTTTATATAAGCTGAGAAGTAATAAAATAACGTAATTCTTCTAAAATCTACTAGTAGCTTCCAGCAACGAAAATTAAAAAAAAAAAAACAAACGTTCGATGAAATATCAATTGATTAATTCCAAAAGTAGGTGAGTTAGATATTGTTCTGTTGCGGACAAAACATCTATTCTCGTAATCATAGAAAGTACAAATTCCTCTTTTATCAAGAACTAATTTCATTGAGCTCGAAGCATCATTTTAGAAATATAATTTTACATTCTGGATATAATAAGCGAGAGAAACATAAAAAGAGTTTTATCTCATTATCAATGAAGAGAGGTTGAATTCCGCAACAGGCCTGGCTCATTATAAGATTTTACTACACTTAATAAATTTAATTGTTTGAGAATTGGGCTTTATTACGGCGAGGTAGATCTAATTAGTTTTTATGTAATCGAAACACAGTATGTAATAAAAAAGCCATGGGACGGCGTTGAACAGGGTAAACAAACTTGTTGGTACAGTTAGGCACCTATATAATTGAGTATTTTTGCGGAAATCTTCTAGAGATCTATTCTCTAAACAGCGTTGTTAAAAGCTCTTTCTCTAGAAACTAAACAACTCACTAAAAGGGTAAGGCACGAAAGTTTTGTTAAGATAAGCACGCATTTGTACGTACCGAACATGGACGTGGACAACAGAATATTTCTCATAAATCCTTGTTAAGAGTAGGTTAAGTACCCTTTCGTCTCCAAAATAGTTCATACGGCATAAACAAAACAAGTGTGAACGAAGTCTGTATTCATGATAAACAGATGGCCAATAACCCCATATTAATGTATTCATAATATGCACAAACAAGATGAAAGACATTTATACAGAAATATAATCATAACAATGTATTCAGTTGCCAATTTCCTAATAGTGTTTTTGCTGAAACAAGACAAAGACCAAAACACCTATTTTTGTTGAAATACTTGAACATTTTGCAGTCTCTTGCCTTTCTCGATTGCTCCGACAAGATGATTATGTCACCCTTTCTTTCCACGATACAGCTCACCTTCAAAAACCAATAGATTATAACACGTTATGCCCGAATCGCCGTGGTGAATGACTGATTGGTCAAGCCGTATCGAGTAATTGGTCAAAGTGTAACGAGCGGGGGTGCTGACGTTAACACGACCAGAAGCACTTCTTAAATCAACGAAACACCAGCTTTCGCATTGCTTGAAAAGCCCAAGCCATACCGGCAGAGGGATGCCTGAAAGGGTGACAAAAATAGCCCTGAAAATACTTACAAAAAGTACATTAGTAATGTGAAGATTTACTAAAACTTTGCAAATCAGGTGCTAGACCTGTTGAATTTCAACATTATTGTCACAATCTACCTCTATCTAATAATGTTAAAGACATTGTACCTGAACCTTCCATTGAAGATAGTGACACAGACATTGAATATTATGACCTGTATGTAGACAACTAAAATAAGCAAAGTGAAGTTTTTCTTTTTTTTTTATTACAAATCGACAAATTCTTAGTTTATACTTTGTGAAGACTAGTTGTTTTGAAAACCTTTTTTGGGGAAATATTTCATATTTTTTACTTCAAACCGAGCTACTTTTTTTGAAGCTTTTCCCAACAAACTGTGAGTACAATAAGTGGTACACAATAAGTATTTAAACAAACTGTGTCTCTATATGGGCACGAAACATGCATTGATTCTATCTGGTGTGTTCACTATACAAACACAACTACATGAAGTTTAGAAATGCTTATAACGGTTGGTTCAGGTCTTGGATAAATTCTGGCGGAACAGTTTCGCATGTCGTCAATAGATGGACGAAACTTTAGGTACTTTTACTATACACGAGTGAACACAAATCATGAACAATATTTTTGATAAATTCCACATTCGTCAAATGCAGACAAAGAAGGCAAGAAAACCTGAAAGCAACCATAAACTTACTGATGAAAATAAGAGAGGAAGTTCTACAAAACACTTAGCGAAAGAAATGGAAGATTATAACTAAGTATTCGAAGAGAGTAAATACATCATGCCAGGCATGTAGTGAGAAGTTCTTATGCAATAACTGTTTTATTTTTCTGCTACACACAATTGTCAGATAAATAAGGAATAGCAAAGGCCCTAGAATGGAACCCTGCGGAACTCCTGATTGAATTGATAGAAAACTTAATGATTGACTATTTAGTAAAACTTTTTGCGAGCTATTATTAAGATATGTTTTTATAAAATAAAGTGGCTTTTCAGAAAAACCAGAATAATTGCATTTAGAAATTAATAAAAGGTGATTTAAAGTATCAAACGCTTTAGTAACACTAGTGCTGTAGCTTTTTTTTGATCCAATCCCGACATTACTGAGTCCGTTAAGTGGCAAAGAGCAGTGGTGGTACTGTGTCTTTTTCGAAATCCCATATGATGCAACGGAAGTATATTATTGAATAGGAAGTAAACTTATAGGACGCAATTCATTAAAAGTCGTTGGATTTGTTTTTTTTTTTTTTTGGAAGAGGTACCACGACTGCTTTTTTCCACTGATCTGAAAAATATCCGTTCACAATGTGCGTAATATAAATAGAAATCAGTGGCATACAAAGTTTAAGCATTTCTAAAGATATATTATCTCCGCCACTGGAATTCGATTTTATTGCAACTATAGTTTTGGAGATGGTGTCAACATCAATAAGGCTAAATTCAAATGTTTTATTACAAGTATTAGAAATAAAAAAATTTAAAAAACCAACTTCAAAAACGTACAGATGCCATCATCACATCTTAACTAAATTTATATGGGACCACCCCTGACGTACCCCCTTACTAACAAAAAAAGAATCCTATAAATCGGACAAGGTGGTAAAGCATTATCGCTAAACATACATAAAGAATGAAGAGTTTGAGGATTTTCTCATGGACCCAATTATTAGATTTTGACCAAATGTATATGGGACCACCCCTAAAGTACCTTCTTTCTAACAAAAAAAGAATCATTGAAATCGGACATCGTGTTAAAGAATTATCGCTGAACATACCTAAAAAAAAACATATCGCGACGAATTAAGAACCTCCGCCTTTTTTGAAGTCTGTTAAAAAAGGAAAAAAAATCAAATGTTGGTATATGTAAAAATCCGTCGAAAAGTGGAAGTCGAAAAAATCATGATTCCTATACTTTCCTTATATCTGTATACAGATAGGAAAGTAAAAAACCGTGTGTACCATTTTTGACACAACGTTTTGAACATACAAAATGTACAAATAAAACTGACAGTTCCCTAGTGCTTGGTTACAGTTGTGAGAAAATTTTGGCGCTGCTGTATAAAATAGACGAATCACATCAAAGACCAAGGAGAACGAGAAAATAATAGAAAAAATGGTTCATGCTGACTTCAACAGATCCAGACCGTTAATTATTTATTATTCATTTGTTTACAAGTTTAGTTAATGACAGTTGTCAAATATATTTGCAAGTTACATACGTTTATGGAGGGTATCTACCCTCCATACATACGTTTAAAATAACTATATACATCATTAGTGTCATTGTGAGATCTGAATTATCGACTGTCGGCTGCCCTCCGATACAGAATCTCCATTTTATACATTTTGAGGCACACTTTTTGTATAAAGAAATAGTTCTCCTTACCTCTACACTATGAAACTGAAGCTAGCGCTTAAAATTAACAGCTAATATGGCCGGCCGCCAGGGACGAACTACTACGTTAGGGGTCCCGTCAGGGCCTCACCAATTTTTTTTTTACTATTTAGAAGTCGTGTGGATAAAAGAGTCAGAAAATTGAAAAATTATGAAAAATTCTGCGGAAAGAAAATAAGAAAATTTAAAGTTTTAAAAATTCTGTAACTTCGCAAATAATTCGCGAACTTGGTCAGAGACATGGTGAAAAAATTTATTAGTCTCTATAAGCATCTCATTCACAGGATCAAGCTTTAAAAATTTTGCGGAAAGAAAATACGAAAATTTAAAGTTTCGAAAATTTTCTAACTTCGTAAATAATTCGCGAACTTGGTCAGAGACATGGTGAAAAAATTTATTAGTCTCTATAAGCATCATATTCACATGATCAAGCTTTAAAAATTTTGCGGAAAGAAAATACGAAAATTTAAAGTTTCGAAAATTTTCTAACTTCGCAAATAATTCGCGAACTTGGTCAGCGACATGGTGAAAAAATTTCTTAGCCTCTGTAGAATACTCCTTTTAAAAATGAAGCTCTAAAAATTTTGCGGAAAGAAAATAAGAAAATTTAAAGTTTTGAAAATTCTGTAACTTCGCAAATAATTCGCGAACTTGGTCAGCGACATGGTGAAAAAATTTCTTAGCCTCTGTAGAATACTCCTTTTAAAACTGAAGCTCTAAAAATTTTGCGGAAAGAAAATACGAAAATTTAAAGTTTCGAAAATGTTCTAACTTCGCAAATAATTTGCGAACTTGGTCAGAGACATGGTGAAAAAATTTATTAGCCTCTATAAGCATCTCATTCACAGGATCAAGCTTTAAAAATTTTGCGGAAAGAAAATACGAAAATTTAAAGTTTCGAAAATTTTCTAACTTCGCAAATAATTCGCGAACTTGGTCAGAGACATGGTGAAAAAATTTATTGGTGTAAAAAGCTTAATCCTGTGAATGAGATGCTTATAGAGACTAATACATTTTTTCACCATGTCGCTGACCAAGTTCGCGAATTATTTGCGAAGTTACAGAATTTTTAAAACTTTAAATTTTCTTATTTTCTTTCCGCAGAATTTTTCATAATTTTTCAATTTTCTGACTCTTTTATCTCACGACTTCTAAATAGTAAAAAAAAAAATTGGTGAGGCCCTGACGGGACCCCTAACGTAGTTCGTCCCTGGCGGCCGGCCATATTAGCTGTTAATTTTAAGCGCTAGCTTCAGTTTCATCTCTACACTCCATAGTAACAATATTTATTATCTCAATAAAATCTTTTGGCATTTTAAATATTAGGCTTTCATATTTGAATATGAAAATGTAGTAATCTTTACAATAAATTGTGTGGTATTGATTTTGAATTTCATTCATTCTTTCTTTGATAATAATTGTGTTTTTCGGCAAACTAACATCTGACAAAGTGTTGCCAACTTAAGCTGACTATTATTTCCTTATAAGCCCCTTGGCTTATTGGGAAACAATGTTCCAAATATTTTGTATTCACGGAGTACACCGCCTAAATACCATGAAGGGGTTCAGGGTTGTAAACAATTTTATTGCAGGTAAACATACTAATCGTAGCTAATTACCCGACCCATTTAATACAAATTTACATTCGAAATGAGTTGTTTATAATATGGTTATCTATGCATTAAATATTTTTAAAACTTGAAGCTTATTTTTAATTATATTTAATGGGGCGCTTAACGTTTAAATAACATTGTATGTATACATTTTGATTTGCATTTTAATTTTTAAAAACTAACCGCATATCCAAATTAAAAAAATATAGATTAGGCGTTTTTATTATACGTCTATAATTATTTATTTAAAATTCATATCGACATAATTATCAGTATTTTTTTGTTAAGTTGCCATCCTACAATACAGGGTTCCTACTATTTCATAGGTAACAGAAAATTGGTTAAATTAGACAAAGCCGCCCAGTTTTGTGCTCATTAAAATGATACTAAGAAACCGTTGATATCTACAGGGAGATTTAAAATATCAAACAAAATATTAATTAATTTAAAGAAACGACAATTTTCATTTTTCATTGGCAACATTTTAGCTATCTTTAATTATTATATTGGTTGCTTATTAGCACGAATGTTAAACAATTAAACAAAATGGTACAGTTTATATTAAAATTATTTTAAACTACAATATAGAAATGTATTATATCAGGAAGATGTTAAACATTTAGAGTTAGAAACATTTATAGTCTACAGTCTAAAATTCTAAATGATCTCTAACAATGGTATTGGTTATACATTTTTGGAATCTTATCTTTTAAGTAATGTTGAATAAGAAAAGGTTTTTTGTTAAAGAAATCAATAGGAAGTTTGTTCTTAAAGCCCCTTATCAAATTTAGTTTATAGATTTTATACAAGGAGAAGTGGTTTTAAAACTAATGTCAAAGCAGAATTTAAGTTATTTAATATGCTCAAAAAGATTCATAAATTCAAAATTATAAATAGTTAACGTTGATTTGGTACAGTTATAGATTTAAAACATTTTGACATGTGTTTGAAACCTCAAATGATAAATTTGCCATTTATATAAACAATATAAGAATTATATATTAGGGATTAGGATAGTGTAAAATGGATTGAATTAATCCACCTTTTTGTTAAATCCTGTATGTATGATTAGAAAAGAAAATGTTGTAATCTAGTAGATAGGATTTTGAACATTAAAAAAGGGATGACTTTGGTTGGTTTCCGAGGAGACAAGTTTGGGGTTTCCTTCATCTTGACAAAAAAGGATGATAGTTAAAAAAAATTTGATTTTTTAATAAAGAAAAGTAGTATTTAAATAATTAAAGAGAGGCAAAATACTCACCGAAGAAGCAGATAACCTGAGACTGAATTCGCAGTTGGTCCCAGGTGATTCCAGAACAATATTAAAAACGCCGTGACTCGGGGCACGCTAACGTGCCGCTAATTTTATCACTAAAGGCACGCTAACGTGCCGCTAATTTTATCACTAAAGGCACGCTAACGTGCCGCTAATTTTACCACTAGAGGCACGCTAAATAAATGCTTGTAGCATCGCATATCAACCTCTAGTTTCAAATATTGAGGGAATGAAGGAAGGATAGCTAAGGACAGTTGAATTAGTAATTATATTACGTAACAAGTGAGGAAAGAATTTATTTCGTGCCACCAGGTAGTTTAGCACGAGCCGCGTAGCGGTGAGTGTGGAAACGTATCGAGAGCATAAAATATATTTTCCCACGTGTAATGTACACAATTTTTCCTACGACCTCAACTATATAAAGAGTGTTTTAGGTGCTTTGTATCACAAAGAATGTCAACATTGCATTCTGAAAAAAAAAATGTACTTAAAGCAAAAGAATTTATTTTGACAAATAAACATATATTATTTACTATATTTATCTTTTAGAATTATCACAGCTTCTTCTAAATCATTTTTCTTAATTTTTGACCTATAGTTAATATTGTGCAAGTCTTTTAGGGTTGCTTTTTTGCCAGTATCCAATAATATTTTGTTTTGAATTTTTTTTTTGTTAGCGTTCAAAGATAAGTATGTTTCCACTTCCATCTAATTGTCGATTTTGATGTAGATGATCAAAAACATCCTATTGCATAAAACATATTACATTAGGTAGGTATATAATCATAATTTTTGCTATAACTTACTACAGAATGATCATGTCCTTTGTGATATAAATTTGTGCTTCGGATTTGTAAAAACTCTTCTGAAGGACATACACGTAATTTAAAGTTAGCTTCACAGCCCATTCGTAGTGTACTGTAATTTCAATAAAATTTATTCCATAATATGTCAGAACAAAATCATGCTACTTGTCTTAATCCATTACCTCTCTTAGGGCGGGATTTTCCATGTATACACGCATATTCAACTTCATAAAATTGCAATGACTGCTTCAATGATCTTTTAAGACCCTTTTCTGCATTAGTAATACTCCGACTTCTTTTTTTTTATAAAACTTTTGCTTCTGGGAAGCTTCATATTTTTTTAGATGGTCTTTTAATTCTTGATAAGACGAAAATTTTTGACCCAAATAAATGTCTACACCAACATCTGACATTTGATTGTTTATACCACCTGCAAAATAATGGTAAATTTTATTCTCTCCTTATGATTATAATAAACACTTGCTTGTATGTTCAATGCCTGTATCATCCATTAGGTATTAAAAGTTAAAGACTAAAGACCCACCCGACAATAATAAATAAATAAAGACTGCCGTTATAATTAAATTAAAATAGTTTTTAGGTTAGGTTATACTCTCACAAACAGGAAACAAACAACAAAAACACACAGCTGATCGAGTTTAGCGTGCCTCCAATAGTAAAATTAGCGGCACGTTAGCGTGCCCCGAGTCACGGCGTATTAAAAAAAATTGTTGACAGGAGGTTTGTCCTGACCAGGAGACATACACGGACGCAGCCCTAGCTTTGGAGTGTGTGTGTTAAGGTTTCATAGTGGTTTTGAGGCCTAATACACATGTGAACATTTTAGTACAAAGAAAAACCCAAGGTATTCATTTTCTTGTTACTTACATGCATGTATGAACTTCTCCTTTAAAATAGAATAGACTTTCTGATTTCCTTATGTTGAAGTAGAACATACCAGTAGTTTTCAATAGACATTTCATTCATACAAATATGACATAGTGGAGACTAGTGGTATAAAATAAAACTTTATATTAGATATAGTATGATAGAGATCAATTATTACTGACCAGAGCATAATAAGCAGAAACTTCTCCTATTGAACTTGTCATTACCAATACCGTTTTCATTTTAACAGTTTAATAATAAATGTCATTCACCTAATTTTTATTGTTTTATTATATCGAACTTTTCTTTAGATAACCTATAATTCCCAGCAAACGAACCTAACTTAAGCATTTCATAGGATAGCCCATTGAACCCAGACTGAGAGACGAGTCAATTTCATGCTGACGTCACTAGTATCTACTGTAAGTGTTGATAACTTTAAATGTTAAACAGAACTATTCATTTTGATTGAAGCTGGCCAGGGAAAATTGAGTAAGAATTTGAACCAAATTGGATTATTATTTTTTTATTAAAATTATTTGGAACCGAATGAATACAAATTAAAATCACTTTTTAATATTTTCTTTAGTAAAGTGTTGATTGTTTAAATTAAAAGAAAATACAAATCTTAAGCAAAATAAACATATATAATTAAAAATAGTTTTTTAATATCAATTTATTCCTAAAACAAACGAATAAATGAAAGCTTTCTTAAAAAACTAAATGCCTTAATTGATTGTTTCCACGTAATTTAGATTAAAAATTCAGAATCGTTGTTATACTTGCAGGCAAGGGCATTTTTGCTAGCTTGCAAGTAAAGTTGCTGTAAAGTGCCTCTAAATAAGCACAGACGTTGTTAAATTAATGATTCGGGCTGAGGCCGTCCCTTTTCAAAAGCGCACCATTCAATTCTCCGTTGACATTTTGATTGATTTTTTTCGCGAGAGTAATATTATCATGATCAATGAAAGTTACGCCGGTCGTGTCGTTTTATAGAAAGCTAACGGTTCTTTTTTAATGTTTTAAGTTGCGGGAACGGGGCATATACGAGCATACCTGACAGAAAATAATTAGAGGAATTTGTATAGTCGATTAAGTTGAACCGTGATTGGTAGATATTTTTGTCCAAATGGAAAGTTTTACGGTTATACTTGTAGATAATTTCTCATTTCGGTAATGCGGGAAAAACCAGTCTTTCTTGTATCCGGTTTTTTTAAGGGATCTGTTACATAACTGAAAATAACTTTTTTAGGAATATTTTGAGCACAGATCTGTTCATTTTCTTTGTCATATGAAAATTTGTATTATTATTTAATAACCTAATTCACAGTGTGCTGAAAAATACGAGTTCAGTATTCCCAAATGGTAAATTTGAATGCTGAAAATTATGTTGGTGAGATGTAAATAAATAGGTAACATAACTTTGTGAGATTCGATGGACTTTTTTTCGCATTTAAATGACTTTATTTTGCATAAATCAAATAGAATGGTCTATGTGAAATACTTATAAATAGAGTCATGAAAAACAGAGCCATGGAAGTAATTCATTGTTTCACTCTCATTGATATTTACGTCAATATGTTACGAGTGGTGCTATACCCTTTTTGGTGGAGGGTACTTTAATTTAGTAATTTACGTTACAAGACCGGAAAGTAGTGTTTTGCAGGTTGAGACAAGCTTGTAGAGACCTGCTTAACACTAATTTTTGGTCGTGTGACGTATAATATTTTTTTTCTACTGCCGTGCGTAAAGTACGTACTTTACGCACTCCACGAAGTGTGTAAAGTTGTACTTTTTTCACTAGTGCGTAAAGTAAAACTCTTTACGCACTAGTTAAAAAAAGTAAAATTTGACAAAATTTGTACATAACAAAATATAACGTTTTATTTTATATTAACATTTTTTTGCTATCTCCTTCAAAGACAAATAAATAAATTATTTTTGCTTATATCTATTTAGTGTCCAACAAATTATCAACAGTTTATTTTAATTATAATTTTCTCTAAATGTCATCGATTTAATTAAAAGTAAACATACAGTGGATGTCGATTTTGGTAAAAGTAAGTTGGCCGTGGCTGTGTGGATTAGAAGAACTGTCAATCTCTAAACTTTTAATTAGTACCTACCTTATAACAGAACACGACAAAAGTATACTTAAGTTCAAGATTAGATTCTAAAGTCAATTTAGCATTTTTTTAAACTCAATCAAATTTGAGAAGGTAAAAAGTTTTACTTTTTAATGTTTGTTTACTTAAATTCAAATTTTATTTGCAGTTTATTATATCTGTCATAATCGATATGGATTCAAATTTATCTAGCGATAGCGAATTTGATAATACTCCCCCAGATATCTTATGCAGTGCACAAAAGGCCACTGAAAATTTATTGCCAGAAAAATCTGCATATATTTATCAGCAAAAATATAATGCATTTATAGAATGGTGTAGGAAGAATAAGGTGACAAAATATTCTGAAAACGTTATTTTAGCATATTTCTCTGATGAATTGAAGAATTGCAAAGCTTCTACCCTATGGTCGATTTATTCCATGCTTAAAAGCACCTTAAAATATAAAAACATCGTTGATATTTCGAAATTCAACAAGTTAATAGCGTTTCTAAAACAAAAAAATAAAGGTTATAAACCAAAAAAATCCAAAATTTTTGAACGAGAAGATCTAATTAATTTTCTGTTGAAAGCTCCAGATTCCAAGTTTTTAATGATCAAAGTAAGTAAATGCCTCAGTAAATGCTTGAATGCTCAGTATAAAATTAAAATATTCTGTAAAGTTTTGCAACGAGATGTGTGTTCGTATGGTGTGTTGCCTAACAAAATCAGTTGTTGTCCTAACAGGCCACCGGGGTTGTTAGGCAGCACATTATACCTAAAACTTTATATTTTTTACAATAGCATTTATTTGGAGTTTTACATGCGCAACGTCAAGATATTTCCTAATGTTTAATAAATTATTTGTAACATTACAATATGTTATTTTTTAGGTAGCTTTTATAATTGGAATTGCGGGAGCTTGTCGCCGAGAAGAATTATGTAAAATTACAATTAACGATGTGGAAGATAAACAAACAGTGTATATTGTCAAAGTATCAGAAACCAAAAATGGAATAGAACGCATTTTTACGATTTTAAATCCAAATAATTCTGCAATTGATTATTTATCTTTCATAAAAAAATATACCTCATTAAGACCATCAAATATAAATTGTAACAGATTTTTTTTAAAATTCGCAAATGGAAAATATTCTAAACAGCCTGTAGGGATAAATACTTTTGGTAAAATGCCAAGTGTTATAGCAACGTATCTAAACTTGCCCAATCCAACGGCTTATACAGGACACTACTTTAGGAGGTCGTCAGCCACTATGCTGGCAAATTCTGGAGGAGACCTTCTAACGGTCAAAAAACATGGAGGATGGAAATCATCTGCTGTTGCAGAAGGCTACGTAGACAGCACAATAACACAAAAAAACAAAATTTCTAATAAAATTTTGATGGATGACAGTATGCCATCCACTTCCAAACAAAGCTACAATTTTACCGTTGACAACTCTAATGAAGAATTTGTGAAACTAGAGTTACACAAAATATTTCAACCTCTTTACTTGAAAAGGCCAAATCCGTACCACTCGAATCTCAAAATAGGGTTACAGAAGTAATATCACAACAGTTTTCAAACTCTGTGCTGGAAAAGGCCAAAACCTTAAGTTTTGGTAATTGCAATAATTGCACATTTAATATTAATATTCATAAGAGTTAAAAACCTATTTTTTTAAATATTTTTTCATTTGTTAGTCATTTTGTTCTGTAAGAATTATAAATTTGTAAAGATCCAATAAATTTATTTTTGTTGCTGTGTACAATTTTTGGCACATTTTACTTTTTTTCACTAGTGCGTAAAGTACTTTTTTTCAGTAGTAGAAAAAATATTGTATGCCACTCGTGTGTAAAGTCCCTTTTTTGACTCATGTGATTGTCGCACGAGCCGTAGGCGAGTGCGACAACATTCACATTCGTCAAAAAAGGGTAACTTTACACACTTGTTGCATAAATAACTATTTTAAGATCGACAATTCGATGTGAACTCAATTATTTATTTTATTTAATAAATTGATTAACAAATACTAAAACAAGATAATTGATACAGCCGCATAAACTAACCAAAAACATTATTTTTGAATATTTATATTAAATGTACATTTTACTGATTACAAATTTCTTCTGGAATTTCATTTTCTATATCAGATAATTTAAAATCTGAATCCAAATTTATAAATTTGACATAAATAACAAATTAAAAATCAGCGTCGTTACCTTAGTAACAAAATCAAGGCATACTGTATTATCAAACAGGAAAAATGAAAAACAGGGACTGGTAAAAGCTTTCACCGGCCCGTAACGTCTACTTTTCGGTCTTGATCGCCAAAACGTTATTAGGATCTAGGAGTACGTTCAGAAAATGAAATACAAATATAGTTTATTTAAAAAATAATTTAATGGTAGCCCTTCGGACATGAAAATTTACCCACACAAACGTAAGCTCTATCTGTAGTCAACTAAAAAATCCTTAATTAAATGTTCTGATGTTTTTTAAAATCGACCTATTTAGTTTTTCTCAAATATCTTGGAAATCGGACCTGATAACTTGAATTTTAAAACATCAGAAAGTTGGTCTTATAATTTGGAAACCTTTTTGATATAATAGAACTGTTCCCTTTCCGTTGAGCCTAGTTTAGTAAATAAAATAAAAAAAATTCTTCTTCCTTAAAACATTTTCTCCAATATTCTCGCCGTAGTTTGTTTATTTCATTTTTAAATGCATCAATTTCTTCTTCGGCCGTAATTTACCCTTTACCCGCTGGTATAAAAGAAGTAATTAGGTACGAGGTCTGGTCTATACGGCGAGTGATCTATTATTTTTATGTTTTGGGCATTCAAATATTCATATCAGCGTTTTTTTGATGCAAGATGATCCTTCCTCTTGGACGTTTTTCGCGAACTTTTTAAAGAACCTAAGGCAAACAAACTGTAGTGTACTATTGTGAATTAAAAGTAGGTCTATCTTCCAGTGCTTCAGTGGAAATATGCCCAGTTAATCCGTCTTTTTATTTCGGCTTTTTTCACGAAGAATTGTTGGAACAGACTCATTCTCAAAGACCCAAACTGACGATTGTGGCTTTTTTTTTCGGCACCATAGCCGTATACCCATGTTTCATCACCTTTGATGTTGTACACCAAATTAGACGATCCACTGTCAAAGCTATCTAGTGTAGATCTGCACCATCTACACGGTCTTCTTTTTGATCTAAAATCAAGTTGAAGGGAATCTACCGAGAACAAAGCTTACAGACTTTCAAATGTTTGTGAAAAATAGTAATAATTGCTTTCACACCAATGTTTAAAGTTGCTTGAATGTTTCTGATAGTATTGTGCTGGTCCTCTTTACTCATGTTCCGAAAAAGATCAATATTTTGTTTTCTGTAACTGCCATTCCTGTTCATTTCCATCAAAGGTTTACTTTAAACATATACAAAACACACAAACTAAAAATCAGTGTACCCAACATAATTAGGATCATTTTATTGTATTGACAGCGTACCCATAGCGATATATAGGCGTTCTGAGAGCCATGGAGTGAGGAGGGGTTCCACCAACAAAGTGAAATATTTCAGACAAGATTGTTTTTATTAAAAAAAGTATATAAATAAAAGCAAACCGTTAATAGAGATCAGCACCGGTACAATGGCGGGGAGCGGTAACGCAATGTACAACACCGAGGCACCCCCTGTGGCTACGCCAATGACCCAAGAGCCCACTGCAAATTTCGGCAGTCATCTGATAACAAAATTAAATATGCCTCGTTGGTATGTATAAACATTGTACATTATTAAACGGTACCTGTGCCAATCACTATCCTGGGCAAAGTGGTTAAAACAATGGCTCTTCCGGTGCCATAATTAGCCAAGAATGTCTTGATTTGTTAACGAGATAAGAATTAAGCCGTCGGATATTCATTGATTAATAATAGAATTCAAAAAAATCTGATGTGTCCAACACATGACTTTCCTATCTAGTTTTTGTTTTGTCATTATCTTTTTATTATAGGCTTTTTCCGGTTGTTTTGTACAACCTATTGCAGCATCTCTATAAATGTTTAGAGGATAAACTAAATATATACATTGTCCACATATTCATGGAAAACGAAAATACTGAAAAATTTAAATTTCCTACAATTTTTTCATTACGGTCCATTTTAGAAAAATCATGTATAAACAAAAATTATAGAGATCGATATCGCAAACAACTTTTATTTCAAAAACTTTCATAAAAATCAGAATTTTGCACATTTTCTCAAATTTCTCGAATACGGACCATTTCAGGAAATTTTTATATAAAACAAAAATTATAGATAATAATATTAGAAGTAACTTTTATTTGAACAATTTTTTTTCTCCAAACATTAATAACAGATATATTCCATAAAATATAAAAGTGGCCTCCTATAAAGTACCCCCCCCCCCCCCAGATGTTCCGACTATGTCCAAAATCTAATCATTTCACGTCAGGCCGAAATAAAACTTACGTTTCAAATTTAATGTTTTTTTCTTTATCCGTTTTTGAGTTTTCTTCAAAATTCGAAATTTACACATTTTCTCAAATATCTCGAATACGGTCCATTTTAGAGAAATTATGTATAGAATAAAAATTATAGAGAATTATATGACAAACAACTTTTATTTGAACAATTTTTATAAAAAAATATTTTTTTTACATTTTGTCAAATTTCTCGAATACGGACCATTTTAGGAAAATTTTGTATAGAACAAAAATTATAGATAATTATATAAGAAGTAACTTTTATTTAAAGAATTTTCTTCTCCAAACGTAAATAACAGATATATTCCATAAAATATAAAAATGATCACCTATAAAGTACCCCCCCAGATGTTCCGACTCTGCCCAAAATCTAATCAGCTCATTGGACGCTGGAATAAAGCTTAAGTTTAAAATTTGGTGTTTTTCTGTGCATCGGTTCATGAGTTATGCGTTATACAGACACACACACACACAGACACACACACACACACAGACACACACACACACACACACACACACACACACACACACACACACACACACACACACACACACACACACACACACACACACACACACACACACACACACACACACACACACACACACACACACACACACACAGACATCATCGCGAAAATAGTCAAAACGGATTCAGGGGACCTCAAAACGTAAAAATCCGTCGAAAACTCGAGGTCGAAAAAAATCATGATTCCTATACTTTCCTTATATCTGTATACAGATAGGAAAGTAAAAGTACCTGTGCAACCTCTTTTCATGAGGCCAACATTTTCCACAAACTTCCGTCACGTGATAACGGGTTAAAACAATATGCAATTGGAAGGGCATAATGTTCCATTCGCGAATATACACAACACATGTGCCGCAATTTAAGCTGAGCTAAGTTGCTAACACAAAGAAATTTCTAAACTTTTGCAAACTCAGACAATTTATTTTCTATACAAAAAAGCACACATAAGTCATGACAGCGATAATTGTTTGTATTGAAAATTAAAATCCTACTTTTTGAACCTCTTATGGAATCCCTAATTTGTATAGAAATTTTATATATTGTCAAGGGAATGCCTAAGCCGTCTCTATAGAGCGCGACCTTGATGTTTGCCACCCGACTCATGATCGAAACCCCGGAATCTTCTAGGTATGACGCTGACGCTTCGAGAAACTATCAGAGTGGTCCCGTTGCGGCGTATAAGTCACAGAGAAGCAGTTCGCGAATGTTGTGGAAAGCCGAGAGTATTCTCGTACAGAGTTGAGCTTTATATAAATAGCACGAGAATTGTGAGTTAGAATAGTGCCTAACTATTATATAAACCAGTGCTCCGCAACCGGTGTGCCGCGGCACACTGGTGTGCCGTAAGCCGACTTGAGGTGTGCCGCTCTTGCAGACAATACGAATCAGATTCGTATTGTAGCGAGACCCGCGAAAAATAAAGCAATCTGACAACAGCGCCGATGGTAAACGTCTATCCGTCTATCGGCGCGGCGCGGCGGCTTGATTCTCGAAGGCGACTAAACTAGAAAGATCCGTGCCGTTCGAGGCGCGACTCGATGTTTTCCTGAACATCGCCACTGCCTATATAAGCGCGCCTGTCGTCGCTCAGAGACTCAGAGAGAGTCGAATAGTCAAGTGAATCAGATAAATACGCGGGCAAACAAATAAATCGTAGAGTGAAATAAATAGTGAATTGCTATATAAATAAATTCTTGTGCCTTATAAATAAGTGAACTGGACTAAGTTTTGTTGCAGTATCTACTTTTATAAATAACTATAGTGCTTCAAATATGGATAAATTTTTGCTGAAATCACGAGCAGATGACGAAGAACCTAGCACAAGCTCCAGCATAAGTGCTGCAAAAAGAGCAAAAAAGGTGCTGAAAAGGAAGTACAATCAAGACTACCTTCGATATGGTTTCACTTGGTGTGGCGACGAAGCGGCTCCAAAGCCTGAATGCGTCATTTGCGGTTGTCAAATGAAGCAATGGTACCCAGCAAACTAAACCGTCATTTGATCACAAATCATCCCAGTTGCGTCAAAAAAGACATTCAATTTTTCCAACGGCGCTTGGATCAAAATAAGAAACAAAAGCAGTTTATGAAATCGGCGGTTACGGTTTCTGAAAAGGCATTAGAAGCAAGCTACCTTGTTGCAAAATTAATTGCACAACAAAAAAAACCGCACACTATCGGTGAAACGCTTATTAAACCAGCATGCATGGAAATTGTTAGACTTATGCTTGGGCCAAACGAAGTTAAGGACGTGAGTAAAGTTTCTTTGTCGGCCGATACTGTTAAAAGACGTATCCAAGATATGTCAAGTGATATTTTGGGAACACTAATTAAAAAAATCATTTCGGCTGGAATTTTTGCGCTTCAAATCGACGAATCAACCGATATTAAAAATAAAGCACAACTGATGGCTATTGTACGTTTCGTTGACGAGGACTCTATTAAAGAACATTATTTATTTTGTAAGGAGGTTCCAGAGAGAACTACCGGTGAACAAATTTTCCAAGTAACTGATAATTTTTTTAAAATACATAATATTCAGTGGACCAATTGCGTTGCTATTTGTACAGATGGTGCTGCTGCAATGATGGGCAGTAAGAAAGGTTTTGTATCTTGTGTAAAACAAAAAAATCCGTCAATACAAATTACACATTGCTGCATACATCGAGAAGCATTGATGGTCAAAAATTTGCCCGAACAGCTTTCGATCACAATGAATGAATGTATTAAGATCATAAACATAATTAAATCGAGAGCCTTAAATTCGCGAATCTTTGGAATACTCTGTGAAGAAATGGGAAGCGAACATGAATCCTTACTGTTTTATACAGAAGTTCGTTGGTTATCCCGGGGAAAAGTTTTAGCTCGACTGTTTGAACTTCGCTACGAAGTGCGTGAGTTTCTTTCAAGTCAAGATATGTACGATCTATGCCAGCACCTTCATGATGAATACTGGATAGCCAAACTTGCATACATGGCGGATATATTCGAACATCTGAATGAACTTAATAAAAAAATGCAAGGACGGAATGAAAATATATTGACGTGCTCCGATAAATTACAAGGGTTCAAAAAGAAACTTGAACTTTGGCAAGAACAGTTGCAAAAAGGATGTCTAGAAATGTATCACAGGACCAACCACAGTACGATCGAAAACAAGCAGTTGATTGTGGATTTGGCCCAACAACATTTAAGTATGCTTCAACAAAAATTTGAATACTATTTCCATTCTATCAACACGGAACAATACAATTGGATTCGAAATCCTTTCGCAACCAATGCAATAAGTTCCACGGAAGCACTGCCATTGCAAACTCGAGAGGAGTTCACAGAATTAAGTAATGATATGACCCTAAAACTTAAATTCGACGAAGTTCCGTTAGATGTTTTCTGGATTTCCATCAAGACAGAATATCCACGCATCACCGACAAGGCCATCTTCACACTACTTCCGTTTTCCACAACATATTTATGTGAGCAAAGTTTTTCAACGCTTGTATTAATTAAAAATGATAAACGGTCATGCTTAAAAGATCTTGACCAAGAAATGAGAGTTGCGCTGTCTAAAATTGAGCCGAATATAAAACTTTTGTGTTCAACGAAGCAAGCGCAGGTATCACATTAATCAGTCATCATCATGTCAAAATATTTATTACTATTGACGTGTCAACAGAAGTAAATTTAGTATACCTACCTGTCCTACCTAGTATTTAGTATAGTTCTCATGTATGTACCTATTTGTATTTTTCATTCTATCTGAATAATAAAAAAAAATAATAAAAAAATATGTATTATGTCCTGAGTGAAAATTTTGATGCCCCAAATCTGAAAGGGGCTTCTTCACATTTTAAAACAATAAAAAAAACTAAGGTAGTTTGGACATCCATAAATAATTAGTATACATGGAGTGAACTGACCCCCGACCTAGCTACGCCACTGCTATAAATATATTTTAGATTTTGGTGTGCCACCAAATTCTAGGGAGCAGTTTGGTGTGCCTCAGATGAGGAAAGGTTGCGGAGCACTGATATAAACTAATTAGTACGTCATAAATAAATGGTAAATAGTGTTTTAAATAAATAAACTATAAATAAATTAAACTATCGTCACATTGGTTTCGAAAAATGAAATAGTGTAAATAAATAGTGATTAAAATGGCTAAAAGATTTAAAGATTTAAAAGTGACCGAGCTACGTCGGAAGTTAGAAGATCGCGAGTTGGAGACGACAGGGATAAAATCAGAACTTGCAGAACGTCTTAAAGAAGCAATAGAAAATGAATGTTTGGGTTCTTCCGATATGGAAAATAAAATGTCTTCCTTAAAAACCGAAATGTCTTCTGATATGTCAACTATGAAAACAGATATTTCTTCTAACATTTCCTCCTTAGAACGTAAAGTTTCGTCTGATATGTCTTCCGGGAAAAACGAAATCTCTTCTTTAGAAACTAAAGTTTCTTCTGATATCTCCTCTTTAAAAGATGAAATTTCTTCCGACTCGGAAAACAAAATGTCTTCTATAAAAACTGAAATTACTGCTGATATTTCTTCAATTAAAAATAATATTTCTACCTTAGAAGAAAAGGTGCCTTCTGAAATTTTTTCTATGGAAAATAAGATATCACCAGTCGAGAATAAAATAATGTCTTCATTTGAGGAGCAAATAAAACAGATGGAAAAGAAGATAGAGACTCCTCAAGAATATGAAGTAGATATTGCCAGGTTGGCGCGATTTGCTTTCCCATCAGCTCCGGAAAACATGATGGAATGTTTGGCAGTCCAAACATTTATCGATGGACTCCGTGACCATGAGATGCAGAAAACACTCCTCTTAGCCTGACACAAAACATTGGTCGATGTCTTGTCTGCTGCTTTAGAGTATAAGCAGCAACGCATGCTTCTGGAGGATACAATAAAGTTTGGACTGTACAAGAAGAGGAAGGTAAACTCGACCAACTGGTAAACATGATGAAAAGAAAGACCATCAGGTGCTGGAATTGCGGTGAACTGAGACATGTACGCAATTCGGGCAAGGAAACCTTGGATGTTTAGTAAACTTCATCCTGCGGGAGGAAAAGTGGCACTTTCCTCCCTAGTAATACAAATAGCTATTCTTACTTTTTTGTCAAGTCTCATGACTAAAGTATATTGCAAGATGCCATATCAGCTGAAACCTTTATAAATTTAGCCACTGCAGTAATTTAAAGAGTTCACAACAATTTTGTTTTTGGAGAATATATAAACAAAACCTTTTTCTTCGAAAAAACCTGTTTAACGCCATACCAATAAAGATTAAAAATTTATTAAAGGAGGATAAAATTACTTAGAAGTCTTATTGCTTTTTAAAGGTTCCGAATAAAAGTTTCTTATAAATGTAAAGTCAAAGTGTTTACGGTTCCAAATTGGTTGCAAATACAGTAACTATAAATGTGTCTTTTAAATAAGTACTATTTATTAAACCCTTGTAAGTATCTACAAATAAGATTTATTATATTTTGCGGCACATTTTTTTAATGTATAATTTGGTGCCCAATTTAAGCTCATAAGAGTTGTATAAAGCCTGTAAGAATATCTACGATTAAAATTATAAATCTTATTCTCTTATAAACATTTGCATTAGGAATATTCTTACAGCTTTTATAAACCCGTCATGTGCTACTTGGGTGCGTTCGCAATAATTAATTAGGATTGTAATTTTCAGGGCAAACATTAAAGCTATCATGTTTTATGTGATTTTTAGTATATGAAATAAATTTTCAGGGCAAAGCCCGTTTAAAAAAATGCGCTATGCCAGCAACTTATCTCAGATTAAATCGCGGCACTTGTGGACATTATCAACGTGACGGGATATTTTTGGCTGCAAAAAAGGCAGTGCCGCACATTTGACTCAGGAAAAAAGGTGAGACAGGTAGTTTTTTCAGATTTTTTAATCAACGGGTATCCGATGGCATACTATCGATGTCAAATCGCGACATTTCTCAGACTAGTGATTGGCAGTGTACAATATTTTTACATGCCTTCAGGGCATATTTCATTTCATTATTAATAATAACTACAGAAATTTATAGTGGCTTTCCTACTATTAGAATTTTATTATTTTTCCAACTCCTCGATCAGTTTTTGTAATCTTATTTACGTGTCGAGGGCTTAAGTACGGCCCTGTAAACGCGTCCACAACATTTTTTCGATGAAGCTATCGACGACAATCTTTTAATCCGAACCTACACGGTTGATTTTTAGTGAAAGGTAAAAGTGGTTCGGTTGTAGTTGAACGTGTGCGAAACTCGACAAGTCGAACGGGATCCCGATTCCGATTCATCGAGAAGGAGATGCTAGCGAAAGATATATTTCGAAATTAGTCTATTGTTTGATAATGGACTACTTTTATGTATAATTTATACGTATTGTTAGTTGTAGCTATTTTGCAGATACCGGCGTTCTTCGAGTCTCTCGTTTATACCTACATCTCTCTCAACCAGGATGTGGGTTTATATAAGAGAATGAGGATTAGACGTTAAACCGAAACAAATCTGTTTGTCATGTTCATTCTTTATTACCATTAGTTTTATTATTGTTATTAATACAATGCGGGTATATGTCGTTGAACATTTGATTTTAAAAGGAAATACATTGATTGATATCCGATTTTTGATTGTTACTACAATACATTAATATACATATTTTTTTGCATTCACATGTAAAAGTATAACTTAAACCACACCCTAAATTTAGATAATTGGGACATTAAACAAATATAATAATGTACCAGAGTTTCGACTTGCCCTGTACACGTTTCTTGGGACTAAAATTAGTACGTTGGTATGAAATTAAAATAATAAAAAAATGATTTTAGATTGTTTCTTTTGCATTAAAATCAATACGATTATCATACAAAACCTGTTACATCTTGTGATATATTAATTGGTAGTGGTCAAAATATCAGTTCATGTATTAGTAGATTAGATTCGAAAAAGAGATTTTTTTAAGATTCCTAACAAAAGAACTGCATAATAATATCTTTCTGAAACACTGAAAGTTTGTTACCTACATTTGTACTGAGATCTATGTCATCGTAAACCCCCATATTTTGTTGACGAGCCGTCACTGGAAACAAATATTTTTTTATATTTTGACACTGATGGGACATATTATTCCATGGTAATACTTAATGGGTTACATAGGCCCAATGCCAAAAGGACCTAAGCGTGTATCTCTGCTATTATTGCTCAGATTTAAACGAGGAAAACGGCATTAAGTAGAAAACACGATATAGATTACCGATGAATAGAAAAATCATGCGCAATGTCATAGTCAAAAGGACCTAAGCGTGTATCTTGGCTATTATTGGTCGGATTTAAACGAGGAAAACGGTAGTATGTAGAGAACGTGATATATATTAAGGCCAAAAAGAAAAATTCTACGCAGTAGCAGTGTCCAAAGAACCTAAGCGTGTATCTCGGTTATTATTGATCAGATTTAAACGAGGATAATGACATTATGTAGAGAACGTGATGTAGATTTACGTTGAATAGAAAAATCTTGCGCAGTAGCAAAATCAAAAGGGCCTAAGTCTGTATCTTAGCTATTATTAGTCTGATAAACCTAAAAACCGGGAATGGGAGGAAATTACATGTAGATTACCGTTAAAGAGAAAAATCCTCTGCAGTGACAATATCAAAAGGCCTAAGTCTATATCCCTGCTGGTATTGGTAAAATTTAAACGAGAAAAACAGTATTATGCAGACGTGTCATACAGGGACATACTTAAAATAAAAATGTAGATAATTCAAATGCTGAACATTTTTGCTAAATCGATTCTGATTAATGAGTATATACGAGGCAATATAGCCGCTCGTAATGCGACTCGCTTTGAGCAATCTATATAACTATAATAATATTAACCTTGTCAAAGCGCATATGCATTTTGACAGGTCGTTGGAATGCTTAATAGATTTATTCTTCATAACAATTGCCGTCATGTCAAATTCACTTGTTATAATTTATTTAGTGCTTTTCTCTTATTCAATTAAAAGTGCATGTGTATTATGGACTATTATTAGGCAACAGAACACAAAAATAGAGCCAGCAGCAGTATTGTTAAAAATAAGTTAAAATTAAAAACTCTTGGAAAAACGATGTTTTTGACACATTCGATTAAAATAGTATAATACATAACAACAAGTGTGGAAAGTGTAACATTTCCAACAAGTTGTGTACCCTATTTTTCCTACGACCACGTATAAAATTCTTCAGAAAAATAAGAAAGACAAACAATATCACACATGTGTTGAAAAGTATAACAACACATGTGTTGAAAAGTAAATAAATCCTCCAAAATATTTTTTATTTTGTAACAGTAAAGATAAGAAGAACTAATAAAATGATTATAAACTAAAGAATAGAACAAGAACTAATAGAATAATAAATATTTATAACTAAAGCAGAGATACTAACAGAATAATTTATAAAAATTGATATCTTAACTAGAGATAATAACAGTGTTTTCTCTCTCTCACTCGAGACCGAACGTAACACTAAAAAAAAAGAAGAAAAATATTTTCGAGAATATCTTTATACAAAAATTCCGTTTCAATATTCGATAAAATAAATAATAGTAAGTAAAAATGTTTGTTGATTATTTTACAATTTTAAAAACCTATAAAAACCTCATTGCGTCTCGTTTATACATAAAAATTTGAATTGACAATAATTATAATGATAACTTTGACGTACACGTCACAGGTCATAGGACGATATTTTTTTACTTTTATGTTTTGTTGCTTTTCAATACAAGTGTGCTATATATTTCAGTACACGTGTAATATAAGCTACTTTCTTAAGTATAAATGAGTGTGCAAACTATTATTTCTATATGTGGTCATTGGAAAAATAATTGTTTAACCACCCTCAATAAAAACAACAGTTGTCGCATTGTTTTGACACAAAAAGAAGAAGAATAAAAAGAAATATGTTACTTTATACACTTGTTATGTAATATACTATACTTAATAAAAATAATGAACCATTGTATGGACCGAGCTTCTATTAACTTTTTCTTATATGTCTATAACAACCTAATAGGTATATAAACAAAATATGACGAGATATTTCAACCCAAACAAAATCGTATGAAGTCAACGACTTGTGTATTGGCCACGGTCATGTGGTCTCGGTATTCTTAACCTTGTTCATGGACGGTTCATTTTCTTATTTGTATAATAAAATATCTAAAATTATTTAATTTATCACATTAAAGCCTACACCGGAACAAAACAATGCGTTTCATAACTTTTCTTTTATTTCACTAAATCTAAATAGAGAAACCATTGTAGTAGCAGTTAAATCATCGGTGCATAGGTACAAGGATTTGTTCAAATTATGTATTTAACTTTGTATTATTAGTATAAAGTTGTCAATTTACACGAAATAAATACCTTCAACTTCTGAATATATTAATCGGTCATTCCAAAAGATGTGGCGATAACTCGCCTCTATATTATTTGGCTGTGATTCTGACGTAATATGTATGGGTATGGACACTCCCAATTTAGTGGTAAGGACAATGACACCAAACATGATTTCATCAGACATTTTTTCAACTTAAAAGGTAAAAGCAATTGGATTGTTTCTGTGCGGGAATTAATTATATTCCTTATAACTCCTTGGGTTTATAAAAGATTTTTGAATTGTCTTGAAGACGTTGTTGGCTTTGAATACGGTAATACAAAGTGAAACATGAAGGTGACAAATGTATAATCTTTAATATTTTTAATAAGAATCTTATATAATATTAGTAAATGTTAAAATAAACCAGTAATAATCACTTTACGATAATCAAAAACGTTGCTAAAATTCTTATAAATCATCATATTTCTGTTTGCAACGCGTCTCATAACGGTGAGTATTTATGTTGTATTGATTTTTGACATAATATTTAGTGTTAAGTTTTAGGAAATATAATTGACGGATGTCTAAGACTTTGAAATCGGAGAAAAGTTCTTCTGATGAGTAAGTAACATCTTTTCTGTAGTTTATTTTCAGAAATCGTTTTTGTAATATAAATATGCTTATTAACCGTTCCTCCCCATACAATTACTTCATATCTATAGTACAGGATTCGCAACTGGGTTATTGTTAATATATTTAATATTTTTTTAAATTTTGACAATAGACATGGCATTTATTTACAAACATAATAAACATGTATATTCCATCTCATGTAAGTATCTAGATAGATGCCCAAGTACTTAACTTTTTTATATAATTTAATTTTGTGTATTTTATTGTTTGTGTTTAATATAATTTGGAATAGTAGATACATTACATTACAACAAAATTAACCGTTAAAATTTTCGAGTCTAACCATTTGTGAATTTTAGGTAAGTCTTCCTCAACTATTTGTTTAAGTAGGGTCCAGTTTTGTGCTGTATATAAAATAACAGTGTCATCTGCAAAGCCAATGACATCACCAACAGATTGCAAAGAGAAAAGACCATTCACATATAAATTAAGAAGGATAGGTCCTAGAACGCTACCCTGCGGAACACCATATTGGACGGTAAGATTATCACTAATTACATTTTCTATTATAACAGATTGTGTCCTATTATTTAAGTAACTACGAAATATTTCTAAACAATAATATCCTCCAAAGTTTGTATAAGTAATGAATGACTTACAGTGTCAAAAGCCTTTGAAAGATCAAGGAAAACACCCAAACAAGCCTAACTAGAATCCATATCTAAGTGTATTTTCTCGGTTAATAATAGTATCGCATCTTCAGTTGAAACATTTTTTCTAAAGCCTAATGGATTTTTTGATAGGCTGTTACATTTAGATAGATAATTTTGGAGACGCTTGTCCAATATCTTTTCAAATACTTTTGACAGGGTGGATATTAAACATATTGGCCTTAAATATCGGCGTTACTACACTGTACTTTAAACTATTTGGCCATACACTCGACTCTTAAACATTTATTAATTATATAAGAAAATGGCTCAGCTATTGATTCAGAAATGCAAATTAAACTTTCTGCTTTTAAATTATCAGAATCTGGAGACTTGTTTGTTTTCAGATTCTTAATAGTTGTTTTAATTTCTGCAGAGCTTGTGGGTAGGTAATAAAACTATACTGTTTACTGGGATTATTTGTCGGTAGGTTACAAATTGAGGGCCGGCCAGGTGTAATGTTTTGAGCAAGTTTGCGTCCATTTTTAATAAAGGCACGTTTAAAAATATTTGCAGTTAATTTTCTCTTTTATTAAATTTCCCTGTTCGTCCTGTAAACCGGTTATGTATTTATTTGATGATTTCCTACTTTGTGTGAGTTTATTTACAACTTCCCACAATTGCTTTGAGCTGGATTGATTTATTTGTATCTTATTTTGATAGTAATCTGGTTTAGATTTCCTAATGAGGTTGGTTAGTTTTGTTTTTATATGAGTTATAAAGATTTTTTAAGTCTTCGTTGTTATTATTTTTTCTTACTTCTACTTCTAGATTTTAATATCTTATTGGTTAGTCAGGGAGCAATTTTTGTATTTTTTCTATTAATTCTAATGTATTTGGTGCATTTTTCTATATTTGATGATCTAATATTTAAAAAATTTTTTGTTGCAGATCCAGAGTCAAACAAAATTGTTTTCAGTTTTTCATTATTTGTGTAGTTCTTATATTTAGGCTGATTATCATTGATATAAGCGTTTGATAGATTATGTAAAATCTGTATAGATGTACTATAATGATCTGTAACAGAAGTTTTAATTACTACAGGCAAGATATAATCTTTTATTGTTGAAATGCTTGTTTTAAGAAATATATGATCAAGACAACTTACTGTGTTTCCTTGTGCCCTGGTTGTACAATTTATAGTTGACATATAACCATACTCATTCATTATATTTAAAAATTCGTTAACATTTGGATCAAGTACATTGAGAAGGTTGATATTTATATCTCTTAAGAAAATTTCCTATAAGTGAATATTATTGTGCATTTGTAAGAATTGTTGTAAGTCATTTATGTTGCTACAAAGTCGCATATCGAGTTGCTAAAACAGGGAAACCACATACAATTGAAGAAAATCTTATTTTGCCAGCAGCACTTGATATGGTTGAAATTATGGTCAGTAAGCTGGAGGCAAACAAATTAAAAAACATACCACTTTCTGACAATACTATTTCACGCAGAATAAACGATATGGTCAAGGATATTCAAGAATAAGTAGTCGAAAAATTAAAGAACAGCCAACATTTTGCTTTGCAGTTTGACGAATCTACAGATGTTTCCGACTGTGCACAGTTTGTAGTATTTGTGCGCTTTGAAGCAGATGACAGTATCGCAAACACTACTGGCCATTGTTTGTACAATGTTTTTGGAAAGCACTTGCGACTACGATATTGATTGGAAAAAATGTATCGCTATTTGTAGCGATGGAGTTAAAGCTATGACTGGCAAAAATAGCAGACTCATTGCAAAATTAAAATTGATAATGTCAAACATATCCTGGATACACTGTTTTCTTCATCGACAGGCTCTATCTGCTAAGGTAGTACCTTCTGATTTAAATGACGTGCTCAAGGAGGTAATAGAAATTATGAATTCTATCAAAGGTAAAGCTTTGCAAACCCGGCTATTCAGAATCGTTTGTGAAGATATGGGCTCGCCTAATCAAAATCTCCTTTATCACACAGAGGTCAGGTGGCTATCCAAAGGAAAGGTATTGATAAGAGTTCTGGAACTGAGAGCTGAATTGTTAACGTTCTTACAAGATGCAAAATCTGAATATGCTTATCGTTTTTCTGACCCTATTTGGCTCTTGAAATTAGTATTTTTGGCTGATCTTTTTAGCCACCTTAACAATTTGAACAATAACCTTCAAGGAAGAGAAGAACATATTTTAACAGCTAAATATAAAGTAAAAGCATTTCCCCAAAACTTCGTTTGTAGTCAACCTCTCTGCAAAACAAAATGTTTGAGTTTTTTTCATGTGTTCAGAAGATTGTCGAAGATAATGCGACAGACCAAAGTTTTGCAGTATCGGCTCACATTCCTTGCATGATACAGAACTTGCATAATTTACAAGAGAAACTTTTGACTTACTTTCCAGACTTGTACTCTGAAGCTGACAATGGGCGTAGTTAGATTTAAAACCCTTTTTGGGACAAATCAATAGAACTGGATGATGTCACCAGAATAATAAAAGAATGTCTTCTAGATTTAGCTGCTGATGGCATGCTTAAAATGGAATTTTATTCGCAAAGAAGAGAAATAGACCGCAATAATAAAATGATTTGATTATTAACGTTTCAAAAATAGCACCACAATTTGATAAACTATTGAAAAATAAAGAAGCACATCCTCCTTACTAAAATTGTGTTTTTGTTGTGTAAGAACCTCGACTTTTTCTTTCAGCCGGCGACCACCCGAGTAAGGCTTCGCGACCCCCAGGGGCGGCTCGTGAACAAAATTTTGGGGGTTCACAGTAGCAGAATATAGATCCTGGTACAGATATAGGTAAAAAACTGTCAGTGTTTTAGAAAAGTATATTATAAAATTTCTAAAACACTGAAAGTTTTTTTTCATACATCTGTACTGATACCTATATTCTGTCTAGGGGTCGCGACCCACAGATTGAATAACACTGATCTAGACAGATCTTCTTCCTCTCCACCTTCAGACTCTTTATGAGAATATTGTGATTCTTCCGGTTTCTCACACCGCTTGGTCAGAGTAATATTATGTTGTTTCCTTATTGAATATGTCAGAATTTTCCAGGTCTCTTAAATTCTAAGGTTTACTTTCGATATATGGGTTTTCTGATTGTTTTCTAGCTTCCTTCAGATAGGGGACCAGTCGTTTTCGCTCTTCTCTTTCATAGCTTACTGCCTGCAGAATAATGGGTTTATTCTCCAATTTTTTTCCTATGGTATATATATTATTGATGTGGTGTTTTTCAATTTTTAATTTCAGGACTTTATTCAATTGTCCAATTGTATAATTAAAAATTATGATATTATTTTTATTAAGTAGTTTTTTTTAATTTGGTGTCTTCGGCATCGACTACTAAGGCCATTAGCCTCGTGTTCTATGTGTAAGCTTTGTTACTGTTTCCCAGCGCCACTTTAGGAACAGCACTGTTAATTAGAACCCAACACCCAGCAAACATTTTGGTGTAATTTGACGTCGATACTACCTAAATTATATATAATCAATTTGGTCGCAAAATTAGATTTAACCATAATTAAGTAAAATTTACGTTGGCTCGACGTGGATTCGACATAAGTGGAGAATAAGACGACGTCGAAATTTGGTTTTATTTATCAAAATAGGTAGAATTACATCTAAATCCACATTGTAGTAGCCCAGTACGTTTGGTTAGTAATACCTCTCTAGGGAAATTTGACGTCAGTATAACGTTAATTCAACATTGATTTAACTAAGTTTAGGTAGAAATTACCAAAATATTTGCAGATGACGTATGCCTCCAAGTGTACGAAAAGAAATTTTATACTTATTTGGTATTTTTATCTACATATAAGTAGAAATATTGTAAGAAGTCACCAACACAACTAAAACATATACCTAATTCACATGAAAGATTGAAAATAAATAAATGTCGGTGACAAAAATATATGTAATGTAATTGCGGTGAATATACAGTTCACGCTGGTTGAAATTAATGCGAAGAAAATTTTGTCGTGCATGTTAACAGTTCTACTTAGATAAATAACAATGCCCTTTCAAAATACTCTCTAAAAAATATAAGAAAAAAATATGATCGTGTAAAAAAATAATAATAGTATTATGTGCTAAAACTATGTTACGTTTGTTGTGTATCACTTTAGAAAATCAATAATGTTTCGTTTTGTGGTATTTTGATTCGTATGTTTTAGTTATGGTCATTTTAAAAATTTAAAATTTGGAATCGTACTTCAATTACGTTAAGAAAATATGGCGTATTGTGCGAATTCGACCTAAAAGTTATTATGACTAAGGAAATCTACGTATTTTACAAATACCTTTTTACTAAGTTGAATTAACTTCAATTTCATGACATATTAGTTAACTTTACCTATTTAAAGAAATAATAACTTATAGGTTTTATAAAAAAATTTACCTATAGGTAAATATAACATATTTAGGTCACGTTGTTCTGCACTTGAGATTTTAGACGTTTCACTTTACGATAAAAATCGGAAGTATAACGATATGATTTATTATTTTTCGAACTCATTTTATTAATTATTTTTCGCACTCATTTAAAGCTCTATCTACACCACACGTAAATTAAAATTACAACTGTAATGGTGTTTTTAAAATGGCCGAAATTCTTAAGAATAATGACGAAGACAGTAACTGAACAACCTAATTGTTAAAATAACCTAAATATTATAAATTTTACAAATAGGTCATGTATGACTCTTTTTAAATTGGTGGTATTTAGTTGAATTTACTTTGTGGTAGATTTTTCAGGTAATTGCTACAACAAAGTTAATAAATATTTCTTCAAGATGACTTATAGGTCAACTAAATGAGTATTCGACTATTTGGTTGAAATTAGGTAGATAAACAGAAAGAATTTTGCTACGATCTCGACCTATATTACTTTAAAGGAAAGTAAATAAAAGCGGCCAAATAGGTTACTATGGAGGCATAAAATTACGTAGAATTTTTAAACAAATCTACCTAGTTGGATATTCTACTATAAAGACGATTTTTAGTTGCCAAACAGGTAGATATTACCTAAATATGGCACCTAATTTTACTACAAAGGAAATTTAACTTTGAAGTAATTTTTGGTTATTTTTTTTTTAGTAGTTTTTCCCTTGGTGATATGGTTTAAGTTACTTTTAAGCAGATTTGTGTAAAAGGTAAATTTCTTGGTATAATTTACGTAAATTTAAATTAAAACCGTTTGGTAAATTTACATTAGAGGTATATTTTTCTAGTCAATTTTACGTAATAATTACCTCAATAAGTACATTCGTCTTTAACAAAGTCGAGTTATAACTAATGTTATAGAAAATGTTTGCTATGCAGTTTGTTTTTGTACGTTTTGATAGTTTACTTTTTGTTCGTTTGCTTCCTGTTCTATTTTACTAATAGTAACGAGTTAAAGTGTGATTGAAAAATCACGCTATCGACAACTCTACTTTTTTCTGAATTGACATTTCTATATTTTAAGTTTTAGATGTATGTAACTATTTAAAAATGCTTCATAAATACCGAAGTAAATAATATACCGGTTTTCAAATCGAAATAAAAACTCTTGTAAACGTAGTTATCGTTTGACGTTTGCTTTTCATTTCAGTATCGTCCTCTTACACTTGCCGCCTCCGTTTCCAACGCCTCCGGTGTTGTCGCCCCCGCTTTCACTTACGCCTGTTGCTGCCCCCGCCAAGTGACTCCAGACGCTCGTGGCCTTAATTTGTGCGGAAAACTGACAACTTGATTAAATCAGGTCACAGAAAAGCCCGGAGTATGCAAATTAATGGTTATACACGTTCGACGGTTCTTTCCTACAATATTATACAGGATGTCCGAAGTTATCGTTTACAGGCAATACTTTTTTAAGATAAGAAAATTAATAAAAAAATACGTGTGGCACTCTAGGATTGCCGCGGTAAAGCTACTGCATAGCATTTTTTATCAACTTATCCAATTATAATTATTTATTTATTTTATTTATGCAGTATATTTTTTTCTTTGATATTAATTCAAGTTACACTTTTTGAGCGTGGTGACCGATAAGAAAACAAATTTTTTTCTTTTATTGAATAAATGAGAAGTTAATATTGTTTAAAATATTTTTATTATCTTACAATACATGTAGGTTATTCAGGAATTTTTATCATTGAAACTATAGGTTTATGGTAACTGAAATAAGAAACGATTTTTCGATTTTCTTTTATTAAATAAATGAGAAGTTAATATTGTTTAACACCGCACCGCTGTGCCGGTCGGAGTGGGGGTGTTAGGTTTTTTTTCGTTACGGTTTCGTTTTTTTTTTTGATTTGGTCGTCGCGCTCAAAGCCCGCGATAAAAGCTATGCAATAGCTTAAAAATGTAACGAAAGGTTGGACACGGCTTAAGAGTAATTCTTTCATTTATGAATTAACTTGAAACTTTTCCACTCATCAATTTATACTCATTACAAGAGTGATATTTTTATAAACTCTTTGACTATAAGAGGAAATTATTTTGTCTATGCATAATATATTAACTTTTCAACCTTCAACTTTTAGTCTATACCTAATTACCATAGTTTGTAATAACAAGTATCTATAGAAAGAATGGTAAAAGGAAGAAATAAACTTTGACGATATAAAATTGATAAAACAAGTGAAAACAAAGAACTTTCGGAATTAAAGAAATATATGCCAGACAATAATAAGCCTAGCTTCAAATAATAATAAAAACTCACCGCTCACAATCAGCAATGATATTGGCATTCTTATACATACCTGCAACAAAAAATATTTAAGTAAAAATAATGTCACTGTTGAATAAACATTAAACATAAATTTAAATTAAAATACAGAACGTAGTCCGCCCCTGGCACTTATAGAAACAACTCGAGAACGTTACGTCATTTTTCATCACAAAGGCAAATTGCTAATAATGTGAACACTTCCTTATAGATGATTGGTCAGAAGCCCAAGCGCCAAATGCCATCCTGCGTGGCTTCGCTTTACCTCTGCAAAAGACTGTAACGGTTGTAACCGTTTTCGTTATTTAGTCCCAGACATTGTATCGGTTGTAACCGTTTTCGTTATTTTGAAACCACCATCTCTACACAAACGTCAATTGTCGTTTATGCCTTGTGTCAAAACTCGGGTTGTCATTTCGATTTACCTCTGTCATCGAGCAAGTTGAATTATTGAATTTTAATTTGAACTTTATCTTGGACATCTGATGTACTAATTATCTTAAATATTTTTAATGACCGTCTGATTTTATAAAGGTAAGTTTCGTACCGATATTTTGTTGAAAATATATATTTAGTATAAGAATTTCTTTATTAAAATGTCAAATCTGAAACATAACCTCAACATTGAATGGCACATGATAATCCGTTTTATATAATTTTATCTATTATTTTGTTAATAAAGAGATAATGTGCTTTACTATATTTAAATATGTTAAATAAGATTTTTCCTATTCATATTAATTCTAGTCTCTGTGAATCTATTCAAATAATAGTTTAATTTGTTCATTTGATAGTAAAAAGCATCTTATCTGTTTCCTATATACTCTTCCTGATTCCTTTCTTTATATTTTTACCTTTTTCCTTGTAGCCTTGCTGTATATAGATGGTCCTATAGAAATTATATAGATGGTTCAATAGAAACTATATAGATGGTGCAATATAAGCTGTATCTAGATGAATTTTAGAAGAACGTACAAGCTGCATGTTTAGAATACATCAAGAAGTTTAGTTCAACCACCGAAAGAAGTTAACGAGATTTCACTTTACCTTTGAAAATGTAACAAGAAGGCCTCTACAGTCACTCCTTAAATGTTACCTCTGATACCACAGATAAGTTATTAATAAATCATTTAAATTTGAATAATTAAGTCTCTGTGAATTATAATTTGTCGCTACCTTATTTAATTATAATATCATAAAGGTTAGTGATTTTCTATATTTTCATCATTAATCGCTTGTCAAGTTTAGAAAGTTTAAATATAGTGGCGTCCAACATTCTTTTTCAAAGTGATACGAGTTGTTTAATAACCTGACCCACTCCCCAAAATCATAGAGCTTAAAACACTATAAAAAAAGATAAAATAATAAGATCATATTACAGAATGACGCCTCAACTACTGGGTTAAATAATTCGTTACTTTGAAATAGATTCCTTATAACTTATCGTTCTAATTCACATAGGTATTTCACAGAGATTAATGATACTAACTGCATGTCTTCTATATTTCTGCTAAAACTTTCTTACTTATTATTTTTACCTTTTCTATACATCTGCATATCGTATCAAGTTTTATATAGTATCTGCATTTTCTACTAGTTTCGGTGTTTATTTATACATATTTTTACATATTTATCTACACATAGTTATTATTTTGCTAGTGATATATCTATATATTCATTATACACTGATAAAAGTGTATAGTTTTTGGATTTTTACCTAAAGTTGATTTTTATGCCTATCGAGTAAAAAATTTTTTGGTTAGTGATAAAACTTTGTACCTTTAATTAATTAAATATATTGCTTTTTACATTTTTCTGAAGATGATGATAATGAAGTCATACCTAACGTTAATAACGATACCTCTAACAGTGAATAATATATTGTTGTTTAATAACCTGACCCACTCCCTAAAATCATAGAGCTTAAAACACTATAAAAATAGATAAAATAATAAGATCATATTACAAGACAGAATGCAATTCTCACTCAAATAAACATCATATATACTTGTTTCTTAAATAGGCGTGCATTCGTCATGTTTACATTTGTTATTTTTATTTTAAAATACACACTGTGATACATTTTCTCGAGTAATAGTGCTTTACTAAGGTTACAAATATAGTCTAGTTTGTGTTACAAAAGTTATACTAAGGAATTACAAGATTACAAGTAGTTTAGTGTTGCTGGCAATTTTTATTTCACAATCAAGTTATAAAAGCCAGTAGCTTTAAAGAGAAAACACAGTAATCTTATACAGTCACCATGCCAGTAGGACAGCATTTGTGTAAAAAAATATAATGTTGCGACCATACACAATACTAAACAAATACTTCCAGTTTTTAGATCATAGAAATAATTCTACGTTTTGTATATTATTGTATTCATTTGACATGGTCTAGCAAACAAATTGAATTTCATTAACATGAATTGAAGTAATTTGACACTCTTTCTCGGCTTACCACACCACTAGCAATGACTTATACACTTTCTCGCTCACCTCAAAAGAAATTTTCTCCATAACGATATTTTTTATTTATCGTCGAACCAATTCCCAAATTAGAGCCTTTAAAATGTTTCTAAACGCCACGGAGCGGACAACCGACAATTATCTTCAATAAACTAAATATAGAATGTTTTAATTGATGTAACGTACTATATGCTCAGTAATAATAGGCATAGACGATGTATATTAATAAGATTTAATAGAAATCAGAAACAGACTAGAATGCCTTTGATGTTTAACCACAGTAAATGTGAAACAAGACTCGTTACAATACATTTTAACGGCGGTAGTTATGAAGGGTCAACGGCATGTGCGAGAATATAGTTTTCTTAGGAGAATATCTGGTTATTCGATCAAATGCAAATGACTAATTTAATAATATAATTTAATATCATTATTTATCTTGTTAGACGGATATTATTTAATGACGAGTTTTTAGGTTTTTTTTTTTTAATTATTGGTAAATGATATCATAAATTATACAGGTTTTTTGAAAATTTGACTGTCAACGACCTCGTGAAAATTCCTGTTGCCAAAAGTTCTTGTGACATCATAATATAAATATGCATTTAAGAATAATGTGTATGATTTGGCCATAGTAGTTTTCACTAGATTGCTGGCAGTCGAATTTTGGAACATCCTGTATTCCCGTATACAACAGCGTTTGAAAAAGTATAGTTTTCAATTATGAAACTGATCTGTGTATCTTTTAAAAAAATGTATTAAGTTGGCAACACTGACACTATGCAGTACTCGTTTGACATTTTCAATTTCAAGCAGTCGAATAAATAGAAAATCACACCAAATCTCCAACAAAAAATGAAAAACAGTTAAAATTTTGATAAAAAATAAAGTGAAAGACGTTAAGTATTAAAGTGTGTAGTGAAAGGAAAATGTATTAATATATTTTCCAGTCATTTTACAATTAGTCGAATGCTTTCGGCATTAAGCCATCATCAGGACACAATAAAAGATCGATCAACAAAAATATTTATGGCAAACTTGTCAAAAGAATCAAAGAAGTTAAAGATCAAAAGGGCAAATATCTAAATAATAATTTTGTTAACTTTTCCATAGGTCACAGAAGAAAGATATTTCCGGCGAGATATGGTCTATCTGATTCTAAAAAATCCGTCATCTACAAGAAGTCTTATAGTGACTACTGTCTAAATGTCAAAATGAATGTCAACTTAACGGTTTAAAAAAATATTATAAGAAAATTTTAAAAAATGATTTGTTAACACTAAAGTAAAATTAATTCAATTTGGAAATATTGAATAAGTCAGTAATCAGTTAAAGAGGGGCAGTTTCTCCATTGATTCATTTGTGCAGTGAACACCCTGTTACATTTCATAAAAACACATTATTTTAAAATAAATAACAAAAATATTCATTTAATTTTAATAATTTTATTGTTTTCGTACGTGTTAATCTCTATTTTTTGTTACGCCACTGCGCTCTGGATAATTGCGTCTCTGTGGTGCACTATTCTGAGTGAACGCAAGGGAGCGAGAGGTTTTCGCGAAATCTTGTAGCTAAAAATAGAAGTCAACACGTCAACAGATCTACAGAAACAATGTGCCTGCTTAAAATAACTTTAATATAGAATCGGATTTTTTTTAAATATTTTTAAAATAAATACTTTTACAAAAAATTCAAAGTTTCTCCACCCTAAGTTTTGTTATTATTGGTATTTTCTGAAAATTTCACAAACATCGGACTAAAAATAAAGGCTCAAAAGAGTATAATTTAGAATGCCAAGCATTATATGTCTTCATTCTAGTTTCTAGTTTGTATCTGTGTAATGTTATGTCAAGGGAATGGATAAGAGGGGATAATGGGGGTAATTACCCCCCAAGCCATAGTCAACATCAATATTTTTTTAAACGTTATATTAAACAAAAATAGAGAGAAAATAAATACAATAAAACAAAGAGTTTCTCAAACACTGTCATCTAAAATAATAATATTCCTGTAAATTGAAAATTAAAATTTGCCTATGTAACAATACCAATGTGTTAGTCAATAACACATATACAGGGTGTCCCATCAGTGCATAATTGATCGATAGCTGTTTTATTATTAGAAATACGAAAAAATATTTAATATAAAAGTTGTATGACCATATTTAACAAATATTATTAAATATACAGGGTGATCCATAAACGAGGTGCTGACCAAATATATACTTTTTTAAAGCAAAACACCCTGTAGGTAGTAATACATATTTGATTGTTTTTACATCGTCAAACAATTTTAATTGACTTCATTCATTTGCTATGTTGTATATAGGGTGTGTCAAAACGTGAGATTACGATGTTCTCAATTTTTAAAATAAAATACCCTGTATTAATTAATTGGTGGTATGAAATTTAGGGTAATCCATTTAAAAACATGAGAAAATCGTTATCCCTCATATTGAAACACCCTATACAACATAGCATTGTTTAACGATGTGAAAACAATTAAATATAAAAATGTATAAGTTTGGTCAGCCCCTCGTTTATGGACCACCCTGTATATTTAAGAATATTTATTAAACATGGCCATACAACTTTTATATTAATTTGTTTTTCCTATTTCCAATAATAAAACCGTTATTGGGACATGTTGGTATCTTTGGATAGGTAAATTTATAAGGAATTTTATGCGAAAATAATGTACAGCCAAATTTAAGACATGTTTCAAAATACTCTGTATAAAATAAATCAGTTCTATCACCTCGAAAATGGAATAGTCTACAAAGATCAATCAGAAGCCCCTTTTCTGTGACAAATAGCGTGAGAAATATTTATTAATCTTAAGTTTTATGAAATATAGTGTTCAAAAAGTTTTGATTAAAACTGTTTCTTTATCCCTTTATTTTACGCCAATGGGTTATGGTAATCTATCGAAATAGAGTGTGTTAACTAATCTTTACTGTAAGGGAAGATATTTAGAAAATATGTATTTATGAAATTCACTTTGTCACCCTGTAGAATGAAAACTGGGATGTTTATAGGAAAATTATATTTAGCTTTTCTTTATAATTGATTAAGATCTACAAATCCCCAAACTTACGGTACTTTGTAACACCCTGTATAAATATATAAAAAATGAAAAAATTTATTATAAAACTCTTTTTTCTGGAAATGCCCATACGAACTCTAGACGTTGCATTAGTGCCATATTCTAAGGTAACAGGCTGCGCATTCACCAATAATGTGAGAAGTGTTACCCCCCCAAGAAAACAACCTAGCTACGCGCTGTGTTATGTATTGTAATGGGACTGATCTTATAAAATAACAATTTTAGTTTACTTGTTTAATTTGTCAATAAAAGGTGAAATTGTAAAAATGATTAAATTTACAATAAAAACTGAAAAACGGTAGGTAAAATTTCATATATTTTTTACACAAAAATCAATGTCTACATATCCTATATAATCAAAAATAATCTCAAACTATTAAGAAAAGTCAGCTGACTATAACTAATAATGTTTATAGATTGTTTTCAACGTATCAAAAACAAAACAAATATTACAAAGTTGTAGTGCTTGAAAAATGCTATATTGGCGCTTGTACAAATGATAAAATTATCGAAAAAAATTTAACACTCATTTTAAATTAATACAAGCCACCACTGTAGTGAAAGATAACGTTTTTAAAAAATTAATAGTTAAAAAAAGATGAACAGATGATTCTGTCATTACTGAGAAGAAGAAGCAGAAGAAGGATCCTTGACTTCTGAAATAAATAAAAATCGTAGGGAGCAAGATTAGGACTGTGGAAAGAGTCTCTCAGCAAATGCTGAGAGTGGTACGAGCGATTCTATATCCTGGTGCATTATCCTGATGCAACTTCCAAGTGTCTACTCGCGAATTTGGGAATAAGTTTTGGAGAGATTGGACAAGCTGTGGCAGTTAGGACATTATTCCCAAACACTGAATGAAGTTTTTCCTGGCGTTGCTCTGGAGTAAGATTAGGTTTGAAATTTAAAATTATAAAAAAGCAAAAATTTCACTTAGTTAAATTAAATGCAAAATATAGCATCTTAATGTCTCAATTGTGGAATAAATACTGGTCTGAGGCTAATTGGGTAAATCCAACCAAGAAGAAAAAAAATAGTGGTCTTATAGTTACCAAAATAACTAAATAAGATAAAAAAAAATTGTTTACAAGCAAAAAAAATAACACAGTAGCGTTTTCGTAAATTACAAAACTTTTTAAGTACCTACTTATATAAAATTGTTTTAACGGCCTCAAGTAAAGTAAATAAAAAGTTATTTATCAGAATGGTACGGTACGATATC
This sequence comes from Psylliodes chrysocephalus, assembly GCA_927349885.1. Taxonomy (NCBI): domain Eukaryota; kingdom Metazoa; phylum Arthropoda; class Insecta; order Coleoptera; family Chrysomelidae; genus Psylliodes; species Psylliodes chrysocephalus. The sequence goes on along the minus strand of OV651820.1, from coordinate 14,898,163 downwards.
GTAGATAGTAAACCAATTTTCAATAACTGTTTTTATCAAATCAAAGCCATTATACACTTGAGACAATGTATCTAATCAAAATTTTCTTCAAGATATCATTAGATATCCACAATATCGAAGATTTTCTAAATAACATTCGATCACGTCGTTTCTAACCTATTTTAGTAAACATTAACTGTATTTACTAAAGTATAGGTTTGTAGTACGATTTTTGCTTTGACGTATTTGAGCAAATTGCTGAAGGGAATGAAAATAGTTGAGTTTATTTCCTGTATACGAAGATGTATCTTAAAAAAAAAAATAAAGTAATAGTCGACCCAAGTAAATTATGACTATTCTACAAATAATGAGAACGCGCTTTAGGGAAATTTATGAGAACTAAAATTTACGACATTTAATTATATTATGAAAGTTATCATTTTAAACTCAATGGAAACAATAAAAAGATTGGAAAAATTAATAAAATAATGCCATATAGTAACTAGCATTACAAATTTATCAACGTCATTCTAATGTAAGTATTTAAAAATGCTCCTATTGACCTTCTAGTCCTAGAACCGATATATTTTTGGTTCGATGTACTCACAAAAATAAATCGCCGGGTGTCAAATCCGGAGACCTCCCTGGTCAGGGAATATTTATGTCACCTTCTCCTATAAACTTTCTAAAACACGAGAACAATTCAGATTAATATTTCCTGACAACCGATTGCATTGCCTGGACGCCATTTTGTCTTCTAGACGCTATCTTGTCGAAACCATATGGAATATCGAAGCAGAAATAATGTAATGATTTTATAGCAAGTTGGAAAATACTTTTTTTTAAACCCACATGGATATCAGCTTATCTACGCACAGTCTACAAAACGAAAAAGTATACTATTGCCATTAGTTGAAAGAATATATTTTATATCCATTCTGTCTTACTAATTGTCAGTATATTTTTTAGTTATTGAGATTAAACATACATTAAAATGGGTTATTCTTATGTAGAATCGAAAAATAATAGCATTTCTTTTTTAATTGTTAATTTAAATAAAACTATATGATCTCAATTTAAAGTATTAAAGAAACAAAAATAAAAGAATAATTGATCCTGTGGTCAGCGTTCTTGCCTTCTATACGGAAGATTCGACTTCGATTCTCGGATGGGAAAACATGAAATGAACTTTATTCTTTTTTTTTTTCGTTTATTTCATTTTAAAAATTATTAAGTCATAAATTATTTTAAACTTTTGTAAATTTTGGTTAGTGGGTCGTAGAAAAAATATACTGTACAACTCGAGTGGATTGTCCACATCGCACTCAGACGATTGAGCACTCCGCCTACGGCGTCGTGCTCAAATTTTGTATTCGGGCGATAAAGCCATCATATCCACTCTTGTTGCACAAACTACTATTCTCTTCTTGTGAATAAATTATTATAAATATAATATACAGAGTAGTTTCCATTTAGGGGTGAGCAAAATAATCGATTAATCCATTATTTTTGGTTATTCGATGAATTGATTATTCCATTATTTTCGATTATTCGATTATTTTTGATTATTCGATTATTTTCGATTATATTCGATTATTCAATTATTTTCGATCAAAATTACATTAACAGAAGACCTTTTTTTTGTTTGTCAATAAAACATAATCCTACTTTTTACTTTTGTCCGTTTTGTCAGTTTTGGTTGACTTTAAAATTGAATAATCGATTTATCGAAAATAATCGATTATTTATTTTGATAAACGCAAACAATGTATAAACATTCGTGTAATTTTGAAAAAGGCATTATGTACCCTATAAAAATATTTTGGGATGTACAATGTTTTGCGCTTTTGCTCGATAAATAATAAAAATATTTTTTAAATGGTATTTTATTTCAGTTTTAGAGAATGATGCAAGGCCTAAATAAAATTATTTTAATAATTAAGGTATGTACAAATATGTTTAGGAGAAATACATTCATATTATGTAGGTATGTAGGTACCTGTTATGGAAGCCGGACCTGTTTTTGTTACTTATACGCACAGCATATAAAACCATTTTATTGTTTGTCCATAACACATTTCCAACATTCAAATAATATACATTTAGTGTCATAAAAATTATGCAGCTATTTTATTTTCTGCTTTCTGTCAGATAAATAATTCATTCATAAAAGGAAAACATTTAAAAACAGTTATTTCGTTATTACATATTCGTTGAAAACTTACGACATTCCTTTGGGTAAATCGGATATTGCTTTTAGCAGGTAAGGTAAAGAGAGCGAGAGAGAGGCATATGGTAGACCCGGTGTCTACCATTGACCATCACCAACAGGTCACCTCGCGGCCATTGATCGAAAAAACACGTGTTTAATACTAATTATGCTTCGTGAGAAAGCTCTGTAAAGCGATTTTTAAAACACACGAACATATTTGTGTCAAATTAGTGTTCAAATTCAAGAGACGTTAATAGGGTCGGATTGGGCCGTCAAAGTACCGGTCAAAATACTGGTAGGCTCTCGTTCAAGCAGTGGAAAACAACAAATGCGAAGAAATTAGAAATAGGACAAAAAAATTAGTGTGCACAGGGTAGCCGTTTCCCCTGTAAATAGTTGGCAACAAGTTTTCTTGACCTCGACAGCAGCGCGCTAAGCACGATATGATAAACTACAATTCGGTACAGTCGGTAAAGTAGAACACTACTAAGTAAAGCGATTTAAAAAATGGCGCTATCATGTTATTTTTATTATCTAAACAAATATGTATATGAATCAGGAAAAAACAAAAATAATATAGTTACTTTAAAATTATTTTAATAATTTGTTAAAAATAAAAATCTAAGATCTAGGTATAAAAATTAATGTTAACAATTTAATCATCAAATCGAGTTTTACTATTAATATGGACATTACATAAATCAAAATAGAAATGATGTGTCTAATATATTTGACAGCTTATGCGGAAAGTAAATTCACATTCTCACACGGGTGGAATGTTGATTCTTATCCTCACGTGCGATATGCGATATGTGTCACTTTTGTAAGTAGTCGTAGGAAAAGTATATACTATAAAAGTCGAGTGGATTTTCCGCATCGCACTATATCGCCTACAGTGTCGTGCTTAGTCTTCGTCTTGGTGCGATATGGGTATTCTTGCACTCGTGCGGAATATATAATTTTCCACAATATAATGGGAATATATATTGAAAGAAGACAGAGTGACAGTCCTAGGGTTGCCAACACATTACCAAATTTTAGAACAAGAATGAATAAATGCGACGTGAAGATAAATAATTATTATTGTTCAGGGGAGGCGCAGAATGATCAACTCTCATATTCACCTGCTAAAGCATTTCAATAGAAAGATTTTTAAAATTGGAAAAATAGTAAATATTTTTTTGAAAATTAATATTAAATTAATATTCACGTAATAATACTGAATGATCATTGTTAACCAATATTTACGATTCAGGATAACATAAATAAATAATATTATAATGAAAATATAGATTAAATATATTTGAAAAAATGTAAAACTGTTTAATTTTAAAATTAAATATTTTTCTCTATTTGTTTGATTATTAAATAAATAATAAACCATTAAAATTATCTTTTCACATCAATAAATGTATGTATAATGTTTTTGTTCATATTATGATGTAAAGTTTTATCAAAAGTTTCTACTTATTTTAGTTTCTCTTATATCCGACATCACCGCATCCGTTTTAAAATAAAATTTATAAACAATGAAAATATCTTCATTACCAAACATCCAATAAACGGTTTGTTGACCTTACATAGCATATTGCATTTTTTGTGACGATTGAGAAATTGCAGACTATTGTTATTACTGTCGAAAGAAATTCCAATGTATTTTCAACTTCCGCGTAATTTTTGTTAAACGTACATTGTACTTCTGATGATTAATTATAGCATAGGCAAGAGCATATTTCCAGATTTTTGGACCGTAAGTCTCTTCCTAAAACTAATAATCACATTGGGTCCTATGATTGAACGTTTACGTTATCCGTAACGTACCTACTTGCCTCGTTAATGTTAAAACTCGGCCTAACATGTACGTTACGGATAACATAAACGTTCAATCATAGCACCCATTAGCTTTGCAGATCTAAGTATTTTGTCGTATAACTCAAAAATTCTTGAAAGGGTCTTCATCACATTATTGTATTATAAGTATCTCTCCTTTCTCAAGTTTTGGATGAAACTATTGAGTATGAGTATATAAAGCTGTTTTAACGCTTTTAGTTTTAGATCTTCAAAATTTTTGATTCGGTTATCAATTTCTTGATAAATTTGGTCCATAATTAGATAAATTAGTCGATGGTAACATGTTTTAATATTTCCAAGATTATCATGTTTTCTTTGTTGTTCTAAACTTTTACCATTTTTCAAAATCATCTCCTTTTTTAATATTTTCTAATTCACATATTTTTTATACATAATCCAAAATTTGTCTTGCATTGTAATAAATTAAATGTAATATATAATATAATAATACACATGATCTACATAGTGATTACTATCTAAGAGGTACTTACACTCCAATGTGTATGGAGTACACTATGCTCGTTATGTTAACGCCCACTTCTAAATAATAATAATAAAAACAATTCAACATCTTTTGTGCGATTGCGTAATGCCGTCCTATGTGCAGACCAAATTGTGCGCGCCGCTAAGCAAAGTGTTGCCAGTCTCTAACTTAAATTATCTATGGTGCGGTGAAGAGTTGATAAAAAAAAAGAAGACAGTAGGCAAGAAACTGATGATCGTAGAAAAAAGAAGAATAATTCTGTCAGATAAAAGAATCGACATAACCTTTTCTTTATTTGTTCTCGTATTGTACCTTTGTAGTTCTTTTTCGTGTTTTAACAAGTTATTTAAATATAGTTATTGATAATTACAAGTATATACAGTCTACACAAGTGAAACAAGTAAAATCACATTATATACATAGTAAATACTCTCTTAGAGGTACTTACGCCTTTATGTGTACATGAAGTAATGAGAAGTACCATTAAACTACGCAATTACACTCATTAGTCTCATTACACTATAGACTGACACTCATTACAGTACAAGATATACAGTAATAGGGAGGAACTTGCTAAATGCGCAAAGGGTGGGGATGGGTACTTAGTATAATTACTAATTATCCAATTATCTCTCTCTGTACCTCTGACATTTGTACAGAACTGGATAATCACATCTACTTAAGTACTTAATTTACAACGCTGCACTCAGTGAACTCAAGGGTATTTAATGGAGGCTTAGCCTAGATTTGGGATGAGATGAATTTATTTTATTGTAAAATATAGAATTAAAGAAATTATGACCATCCATTTTAATTTTGGTTAATCCTGCTTAGTTTAAGGGAAGCAATGCTTCCCTTGATTCCATGGACCCTACGCCCCTGGATCATATAACCAAGAAACTCAAGGAACTGGGTTGGTTTAATATGGACATGCGGGTATTAAAGGTATTAAAAAATACAAATTTTGACAAGAAGTTCTGCCCATTCGGTCAATATTCGTTATAAAAATAAATTCACGATTTCATCTCACTCACTGCAGCGCAGTTTTAAATAAAATGTAATTAAAATTTATAATACTAGCAAAATGCCATTGATTATTAAAAACTCATCTTTGTACCCATTTAAAAATGTGATTTTTACTACCATTTATTGTCCTGCTACTATTGGTGACTATATTCAACATTCAATATACGCTATTTTCACATGTAAAGTATAATGTGTATAATGTAATGTGAGCCATTTCATTATTCAGTCTTGCTCTAATACTCCAAGTCCCTCTCTGTGATGTTTGTTTATTTTCAAAACAACAGTTTATTTATTAATAATTTATTTAAACACTTATTTATTTTATAACACAACTATTCTAATTTATATATATATATATATATATATATATACGTCGAATGTCTTTAGACTGATCACTATTTATATTCACCACTGTCTATCTACTAATTACTATCTATCTTCACTGTCCATATAACAACTAACTCTGATGGCTCATCCACCAATATTTATATACAAATTGGTAATCTAGAATGTTCCTCCACCAAAATTACCAGAATTTACCAGAAACGTTATCACGTTATATTTAGACTAGAAATAGTATCTCGTTGACTCTGGAATGTTCGCGAAAGTGTCTCCACCATAGTCGTCACATAGGTTTGGTCTTAAGGGGTTTAATTATGTATAATAATCGGACAAGTTGAGCCTCAAAGGCCAAATAATACAGAGAGTATTAGAGCATGACTGAAGAATGAAATGGCTCACATTACAATACTTTATCACATAGCTAATATATACAGGGAGCATGACAGAGACAGACTTTTATGTAATAATGTTAAGTTGATGTCTCAAACATATCGTCGAGGTCTATGCTCTTTGCTTTGACGAGGACTAGGTTCATTTGTGTAGAAAATAAACTAATGTGTTAAAGTATTTTTATACTACGCAGGGTGTTCCATAAGTCATGGATCAAAGGAAGTGAGACAACAAGGAAGGTTATTTGCTATCGAGGAAAAAAAGAAGCATATTAAATCCGGCAGCAACCTATCCACCTAAACCCCCTCGAAATCGGTGGTAATTAAAATTTCAAAACAGTTGTATAAATATGAAATTTTATTGTTTTCACTTTTATAACTGATGTTTTCCACATAACTTTCATCTAAAATTATATTCCGGTAAAAAGGTATACTTTTCATCACATTTCTTCAATACGGTCCATTTTAGGAACATCATGTATATAACGGTTATAGATAATGACATCGCAAAAAAACTTTTATCCGAACAATTTTCTTTTTCAATCAAAAATACCAGAAATATGAGTATACCAAACAGTAGAAAAACAACCCCGTATAAAGTTCCCCCAATTGCTCCGACTGTGCCTAAAATGAACTCTTTAGGGTCTCCTGAAAACCCTGTGTTCCAAATAAATTTGTGTTCTCAAAAGCTTTATGAAATAATTCGTATTTTTCAATTCTAGCTAAAAATTTAGTTCATTGGAAAATAAACATTATTTCTTTGACCAATTTTTAAATAAAACATTTTGTATCGTCAAATAAGTTTTACCTCTACCCAATTAAATAAATATTAAAAATAAATTAAGCACCCTGTATATTGTTACGTTGTCAAGAAAGTTTGTGAAAGAAAGTCAAATTTAGCACCAAAAGCGTCTTTATGACTGTTTTGTTTTTCACGAATTTTTCATGATTGTAAAATATGAATTTTTCATGAGTTACCCATAGTTGAGGAAACTCTCTTCGGTTGCTCTCTTTGGTTTATTAATACAAAATAAAAATTCGCTAGAGGGCCCTCTGTATACATTGTGAATCAATGAACTGTAAACAATAAACTGGGAACGACATTAAGATATTCCAATAATTTGTAAAGCAATTTATTTTAAATTTCAATCAAGGACTTAGAAGGCCGTATGAAAAATGCTTCGTTTACCTTGCAGACCATCGTTGACAATAAAATGTTACTTTTGTATCTTTTTAAGTAGGTAAATCACTCGAGATATACCGACGATAATTCTCTAAAAGTCCAATAAAATGTCAATAAAGAATAGAAAACTATGCTGTTGAATAAAACTGCAATTACCTTCGAATAGTATCTGCTGTTTTTATTAGTTTACAAGACCATCTTATCTATGCCTTCTAATCGTTTTATAGGCGTAAAGTATTCGCATTAGTTCAAGTTTAATCAAACTGCAATGCATTAATATTCCTTTCATGAGCATTATATTGATTAAAAAAAAATATTATTTAGAAATGACAGTTTCTACTTCCCACATTGTTTTAACACTGAAAGTAACAAATATCATCCAGTCCGATTGAAGACTCAAAGAAAAAATCACACAGATAAATAGATGTGGGAAATACATATTATTTTCTAAATCTCATAAGAACATTAAAAGCAAGAGCTACAAATTTTAATTATTTAAAAATAAGCTTTACATTTAACACTACCTATTATTTATATTGTTTTTAGTTTAGTATATTTGATAAAAAAAGTGTTTTTCTCCTAATCAGTAATTACAAAAAAAAAAAAACAAAAAAAAAACGAAAAACGAAAAAGAAAAACCAAAGGAAAACAGAAACCCAAAAACAAGAAAAAAACAAGAAAAAACAAAAAAAAAAACAAAAATAAAAGAAAAAAATAAAGAAAATAAAAAAAACAAAAACCGAAAAAAAAAACAAAAAAAGAACGATAAGGAAAAATATTTCTGTAACCCGTGAATAGAACCGACAAACTCAAGGTAGCTTTTGTATAGATTTGGTAAACCCTGAAAAGGTCCAACTCATAACCTTTACTCGGAAAACAAGGTTGGAGGTTTTAGAAACTCCGACTCTATTTGGAGGAAGGCTAAACAAAACGAACCAAGTAAAATATCTGGGTCTAATCCTAGATAGCAAATTTACTTGGAACCAACACTTACAAAAAGTGACCAACAAATGTAAAATGTCTCTCATTGTAGGGAGACGGGCATTTGGAAAAACATGGGGATTAAAACCAAAAATGGTCCACTGGCTATATTTTGTAATAACAAGACCCATAATAACTTATGGAGCGGTTGTTTGGTGCCCAAAAGTAAACCAGAAAACAGCTCTAAATACCCTCTCAGGAGTTCAGAGGCTGGAATGCCTTTGTATTACAAACAGGAGCACTGATAAGTACACCGACAGCCCCTATGGAAATCATTCTAAACCTCCCACCCCTTGACCCAGTCATAAAGGAGGCCAGAATGAGTGCATACAGACTGGAAATCTCCAACAACTGGAACCCACTGGGGCATATAAAACATACCAGAATAACACATGAAGTAAATGATTCTATATTAAACATGGGATCAGATCACATGACACCCCTCCTAACCTTCAACAGACTTTACCAAGTCAAATGCAACTGGAACGAGGTAAATAAGGAGATAGATAAATACTTGCTTAGCGGTCTCGTATGGTATACGGATGGATCTAAAACTAACAAGGGAACAGGCTTTGGCGTACATGGAGTTAAACCCAAATGCGAGGTTTAGGACATCTGGACGTCGCCGTTTCGGCGTGGCCATTTGGACGTCAGGCCATTTCGCCGCCGGCCGTTACGGCGTCGGCCGTTTCGGCGTCAAAAATACTATTTTTAAGAATGTATGTTAAAACCGCTGTAAGTTTTATTATAAAGTAAGTAAAGTATTGAAATAAGTGAGGGATTAGGATTAGGATAAATGCTTTAATATGTTTTTCAAGTACCTATCAGAATTATAATGGTAGTGTAATTAAACTTTATATGAACATTAGTATAATAATAGTGAAGATGTAGTTTAAGACATTTACTGGAATAACTCGTCCCTACTAATCCGTTAATCTCACATTTTCACAAACATTTAAACCATACCTGAGCTCAAGCTCAATAACTATGCAGAATCAGTACATACAAGACTACAGTTCGAATTGGAAGCAGATCATCCAACCATTTTGAAATTTATAGATGGCTTGCGTCAGGTGAAGAAAGGTCGAGATTTATATTTCGAATAACTTGTGGCGGGCAATCTCTCACCATTGAAGATAAAAAAAATACAGATGAACGCATTTTACGGCTTGTTCAAAATTTTGAAGTAAACGAGGATATTTTAGAATATCTAAGAGGACTTGCACATAACTACAACATGTAATTTCGTAAATAAGTTTAATACATTAAATATATACACTTTAGTAATAGTATATACGAGTAGATATTTTATTTTAGTCTTCCTTTCGACACGAAAACAGTTTTATTATTTAATTATAATAAACCTTATTATAATAAATATAACAATTATTTAAAATTTATAAAAATTATATTAACTTCCAACGCCGAAATGGCCGACGTCCAAACGGCCACGACGAATTGGCCACACCGAAACGTCCCATTCCCCCAAATGCGACATCATCGTCTCAATGGGAAAACATACCACTGTATTTCAGGCTGAAATACATGCAATCGAATTTAAGAAGGAAGTACAAAAAACAAACCATCTTAATTCTCTCAGATAGTCAAGCAGCCTTAAAGGCTCTTGATTCAAATAGAATCAAGTCAAAGCTTGTCTGAAACTGCCTTGGAATACTAAATGATCTGGCAACCCACAACCAGGTAAAACTAGCATGGGTACCAGGGCGCAAAGGTATCCAAGGCAATGAAAAGGCTGATGAACTCGCCAAAGAGGTATCAGATCTACCATTAACAGGACCCGAACCTGTATTTGGGATAAATAAAACCTCTGCTCGACAGGCAGTGAACAGGTGGATAACCACAAAACACCAAATTCACTGGAAACAGAAACAGTAAGCTTATGTTAAGGCGACCAAACCGACGCATGGCTACTGAGGCACTACAACTTGCAACGCCTCAGATATCCACCATTGTGGGATTACTAACGGGGCACTGCTTGCTGAAACACCTTCATGTGATGATCCCACTACGTGTAAACTCTGCATGAAAGAGAAAGAAACCTCATATCATGTCATCTCAAAATGCAAAGCTCTTAGTTACACCCTTTTCGGCCTAAAACCGGAAATAACGCCTCAGGAACACTTGGTAGGGAATTTATTAAAACTAACCAAAGACACAGGACTATTCCAAAGATAGTACCTGAATACAGGGAAAGCAGGGGAATACAATAGACCCAAGGGCCAAACCTAACCCTACCTGCTCATAACCGACAAAGATAAAAAGATTTGGTCGTCTTTCTACAATCACTAGTAATAGTTCATGATCACTTTATACATTTACTAGCATACTTCTTGATTTCATACATTGACTAGTGAAGATACAGTAATAACCTGAGGCCTAAAACAACCGACAATGAAGTTGTCATTCAATTTCGTGTTTTACCAGATAACCTAGGATATTAAAGGACTAAAAGGACTGTATATAATTCGTTGGAATATAGGTAACCCTTTCCACACTTTTATGTGGAAGAAATTTATAAAATGTATCTATAAATAGGACTTTGTTCAGTGTTGTCAAGAGTAGCGGAATTTCGCTACATCATCGGATTTTTAGCCTTTACAGAAGTTAAATAATTTTTTTTTAAGTAGCGAATTTTGTGTCTAGCAATATGTAATCATACTCTATATATTTATTTAAGGATTTTTATAAAACTTATTTATTATGTTGATTATTTTTTTTTTTTTTTTAATTTCAGTTCATTTATCAGTTTTGTTTTAAAATCAGTTCATCAGTTGACAACATTGGCCTTGTTGTGACTAGTAGTAATTTTTAACAATTCGATTTATGGTTTTTGAGCATTTAATTTGGTTATTTTTTATTGTGTGTGATAACTGGGTAGTGATAATTATTAAAAATTATATTTGCCTCCAGCAAATTGTATCTATAGTGCTTCAATAAAGATTGTACTTTTTAGTCAAAACAGAGTCCTAAATTAAGTTTATTTCATCATTTTCGAAATTACTTATTAAAAATAAAATGGGCAATAATGAAGGAGTCGACATGCGAAAACTGTGGTTTTCTGTTCTAAAAATCGAAAACAACCTTTTACCTGAATCTGTGTTCTTGAATTTTGTAAAAGAATATTTTTGTTCATTCGAAGGCAAGTTGTTTTAATCTTGTTTATTTCATTATAATGAAATAGATTTAAAAAAAGTTAAAAGACATACAAAAGCCCGCCCAAAACTTACTCAAATTAAATAAACAAATCTACTTATAAGTGACAAATGACAGGCGAAAAAATTTAATCTGAATCGCGAATAACATTTCAAAATACTTAAAATTGACGATATTCTTATGAAATTTCATCTAACCAATCAGATGTTTTTATTTTTGAAATTTTTGCTGTCAAATTTTGACAGAAAATTATATTTCCATGGTAGTTGGATCTGAATTTATAAAATATCCGTGTATAATCAAATAAACAATGTTAGATTTTTATAAATTTTGAAGCCCGTAGAGAGATCAACTTTTTTTAACTTCGTATGTCGCGAATATGTCGCGACGCGGGTTCAATTCCCGAGGAAGCATCTTTATTATTTTTTTTTTTTACTTTGGAAAAATACGACTGTTGTTTATTTATTTTAAATACATGTTATTTATCATATAATCTTTTCGCTATTTATTTTGTACTATTTTGTAGATAAGTGGATACTCATTAATAATAATAAAAAAAATTGTTTACGACTTTTCATCTTATTTTCAGTTAAAAAAATAAACTAATGAAAAACATTAATGTATACTAATATTTTTTTTTTGTATTTAATGTTATTTTATGAAATTGTATCTAAATGGAATCACAATGTTAAAACACCATCTTTAAAACACTTCAAAAATGATTCAATAAGACATATAAAAACATTTTTCTTTGATTAAATTATTTTGTAATCGTAGGAAAAATTGTACATCACTGTTAATGTAATATACTATATTTAAACATAATAATTTAATTTTTAATTTTTACTAATTTTCAAAATAAACTTGAAAAACAAAAATATTAAATTATATCTGTTTCCTAGACTGATGTGACATACATATTTATTCTGTAGTTAGATAATATGCACGTGGGTGTAGAAAAATTCCTTTTGCAACGAGTTATGTACACTATTTTTCATACGGCCTCAACATTTTTAATCTACATGAACTTTTAATTTTATTTACAAAATATTAATCATACATATATAAATATATTTGAGGATTAAAAATAAGAATATACTTTCCGCATAAGATGTCAAATATGTCAAATTACAAAAAAATGATATTTGACAATTTTTCCTATTATTAAAACTGACTTTTTATTTATTTTTATTTATTTTTATTTATTTTTATTTATTTTTATTTATTTTTATTTATTTTTATTTATTTTTATTTATTTTTATTTATTTTTATTTATTTTTATTTATTTTTATTTATTAATTTTTTATTTTTATTGTTTTATTTATTTAATGGAATTTCAAGTGGAGACCAAACTGTCGGGATGTCGTTTTTATTAGTTCACTCCTTATATTTTTCATGTCAGTCAAGCTAATAAGTTTACTTTAAAATTTATTTTACCATATAAATTCGTGAAAATTTCTAAATTAAAATTGTTATAACTTAAAAAAAAACAAAAAAACATAATTTTTCTTAAAATAAATTTATAATTTTCTGAGTAAATCATAAAAAGAAACTACAAAATCATTGAATTTTCAGCTCGCTATGATTCATATCTCCTCTTAATTTCTAACCACCCAAACTCTGTCAGTTTTAATATTAGCAAAAAATGTCAAATATCATTTTTATGTAAAACTTTGTTTTACAATATTTATTAAGAACTTTTTTTATAGCACCTACTGTTTTTAAATAACCTTCAAAACACTTTATTTTCTTGATTTTTGACATTTGCCGGCGCCTGAAAAACAATTTTTTTTTACATATCGTTTTCAAATACTCTAAAGTGACTTATATCAAAAATTCCTGTAGTTCCTCCAAAATTTCGATTTAAAGGTTTATTTGATTGGTCTAAATTTATATTTCGATTTGTTAGAGAATATGCTATTCTATCTTTAACTATTTTAACATTAGCGATTAAATAAATAATGGGAAATCGTGCAAATTCGTTTGCCGTAATGTTTATTCATTCGTTTATGATCAACTTTTCTACCGGATATGAAACAACCTGAGTATTTATTGGGATTTGAAATGGCTATTATTCGAAAGCCGACGAATATTTTAAATCGCATTAGATCAAGGTCGTTTGTAATATTTTTGTTGTGAATTGACGTTTTTTAATAATAATTGTAATTTTTGTCAGTACCTACACAAACCAATCAGAAGTAATGTTATTTTATATAAATAAAAATTTCCTTGGTTTACGGTCGTTATTTTCTAACGTTTAGCACAGCGCTATATATGTTTCGGAAAGCTTTTCCATCTTCGGGTGCAGTCAAAATTTAATAAAACATGGGACCCCATCTTTCTGTTTCAGCGTGTGAAGGTGTATTCGAAATAATGATTTGGTTTAACACGATAAAGTAGGGAAACAAAAAGATGAGTTTTACAAAGTTAAAAGTTACCAGTGGCGTAACAGTTAAGGATTAGAAAGCTTACAATTATTTAATAATATTAAAATAAACGTTTGACAAATCTTTTATGTCAGTTTTATTATTTACAGAGTTGTTATTTTTTTTAATATGTATCATTTCAAGTATTATTCTTTTGTTGAGATTTGGTTCATTTTTGAGAATTCTTACATTTTCAAAATCGAAAAAGGGCCAATTTCTAACGCATGTTTAGTTAAGGCAGTGGAAGTTTCATTATTAGTTGCGATATTATTTTTATAGTTTTTATTCTTTCATGTAGATATTGTTTAGTTTGTCCAATGTAAGTGGAATTGAATTTTATTATGGAAGGTACTGAATTTTTGTAGAGTATAGTTAAGTTGGTTTGCAGGAATACATAATAGACATTCATCAACGTATCGTTTGTAAAAATGCAAGTTGTAATATAAATTGTCTATAATTGATGTTTCCAGATTACTAAATTAGCTATTGTAGCGGAAATTGGAGAGCCCATAGCCACACTGAAAATTTGGGAAAACTAATTTTCTTATTTAAAAAATGTCGTTTTTAGACATAATTTTAAATCTTCTACAAAATGGTTTTGAGAAAGTGACGTATGTTTTTTAATAAGGTTCCATTTATTTTTCACACATTCAATACCCAAGGTCCACAGGAATGTTTGTGTACATAGAAGTTACGTCAAATGAAACTAAAATGTGACCTTTTGGCAGTCTGTTTAGAAATAAATTCATGAAAATACCAGGAGTCTCTAACGTGGAAGTTGCTTTTTCCAATTATTTTTCACAGTGAATTTGAAAGGTATTTAGATAGTTATAAGTAGGTGAGTTGGTGTTACTAATAATGGGACGTACTGGAACATTTGGTTTATGTAATTTAGGGAGACCATATAGATAAGAAGCGATGCCATTATGTGAAATTAATTTATTTTTTTGGTTTAAGTTTGTTTCCTTTTTATTAAACCATTTATTTATCATTGAGTTTGGAGATGTTTGAATCTTATTAGTAAGGTCATATTTTTCTTTTCTATATGTGTTTGTGTCGTCTAATAATGTTTTAATTTTTTTGTTGTATTCAGATTTTAGTATAACAACTGTTTTATTACACTTATCCGTTGATAAAATTAGTATGTTAGGATTATCTTCTAGAAATTTTTTTGTTTATTTATGAAGGTAAATAAATTGATTTTTTGTTTCATATTTAAACATTTTTAATTTTTGTTCATGATGTGTGGAGGGTGGGTTACCCCATGGCACTTAGGCCTCATTAGGCCCATTGTGCATCCTCCTGAGAAGATAGGCACCTCTTAGCTCGTGAGCCAGCCTACAGATTTAATGTAGTTGACAACGTCGCCAAGAGGTGCTTCTCTTATATCGGCCGGTGTTAGCCGATACTCGCCGAACACAAATCTTCTAATAAATGAGAGCGTCGAGCAATCGTAAAGGATATGCTCGATGGTCTCATCTTCTTGTTCGCACCCTCTGCAGATTGCGGATTCTGACAGCCCCATGATATGGATATGCTTTCGTACTTGGCAATGACCAGTCAGAATGCCTGTGACTAGGCGCAGATTCTGTCTAGTCATAGTCAAGTATTTGTTTGCTGCAGTGTTATCAGGATAACTTAAGAGCTTAAGAGTTTCCTCCCATCTTTTCTTGAATTTCACAAGGGAATGTTCTTTGATTAGGTCTGTCACTACCGATTTTGTCAGACCAATAGAATGGCCAGGTCCAAAAAGTATTTGGTTGGTTGCTTTCTTGGTTAGTGAATCAGCAAGACGGTTATCTTTCGATGTGGCGTGACGTTTAATCCATCTTAAGGTGACCACGTTGTTGATGGATATTTAGGTCAAAGCTTCGTGACATTCCAGTACTAACCCTGAATAAATTCGTGGTCTGTTCAGGGTGAGTAGTGCTTGTCTGCTATCTGTATAGATGAGCATGTTCCTTCCAGTGATATTGTTTCTGGTTATTTCTTTTGCTGCTATGAGAATCCCCGTTAGCTCTGTTTGAACTGCACTGGCACTATTGCTCGCAGCCCATTTTATGTTTAAGTTTAAGAATCTGGAGTATATTCCATATCCTGAGCCTTGTTTTTTTTTAGAACCGTCGGTGTAGATATGAATCGTACTTGCCACTTCTGGCTCTTCTATTTGTTCTATTATAACTTTATATGGCTTATGAAAGATATATTTTGGTGAGATGCTTGAAGCAGTGGGAGCGTATCCAACGCTGCTTGCCAAAATGATTGGTAATTATATTTACAACTTTATTTCTAATTTCATTTTTATTTGTAATTTTTAGATATGATAGACCATTTTCAATAGTGGCGTTACAACTAAAAGGTAAAAATTTGGTTTTATTTTAATTCATTGTTAAGAGCTTATGGTCAAACCATTTTTTTATTGCCTTAATGTCGTTGTCTACTTTTGCTTTGAGTTGTTGCCAAGTGTCTGCTTCATAAAAAATGGCAGTATCTGCGTATCCTATGATTTCACCAGTTGTATCTAAGCGAAACAGCTCATTCACATACAGATTAAACAAAATAGGCCCTAGGACTGTGCCTTGTGGTACACCATATTCAATAGATGCCTCTTCACTTATGTTCTCCTCTACTCTTACCACTTGGTTTCTTGTGCCTATATAACTTTTAAAAATAGTTAGAACGTTTCCCCTGATCCCCATATCTTTTAGGGTTTGGATTAACAACGGATGACTTACCGTGTCAAAAGCCTTACTTAAATCTATAAATAGGCATAAGCAAGGTTTCTCACTTTCCAGCGATTTGTATATATTTTTTGTTAAATTTAAAATAGCGTCCACAGTTGAGGTCTTTTCTTTGAATCCATATTGTTTATTTGACAAAAGATTGTATCTATTTATGAATGATGATAGCTTATGTTTTATAAGTTTTTCAAAAACTTTAGCCAGATGACTAATCAATGATATTGGTCTATAATTACCAACAGATGTTTTATCTACATTTTTATAAACAGGTACTACAATAGAGCTTTTGAATGCATCAGGCCATATTCCCTTTTCAATACTTTTATTTATTATGTAAGCTAATGGATCTGATATATGATAGATAGGATACTTTTTTAAAAGCTCTGATTTAATTTCGTCAATTCCTGGAGATTAATTATTTTTTAAAACATTAATGAGATTAAATATTTCCTGAGAATTTGTAGGTGTTAGTAGCATTGAGTTAGATAAAGTGTTTGATTTGCATTTATAATTAGCGTCTTTTTCAATTTTTTCTGCAAGTGTTTTCCCGAAGTTGACAAATTGTTTATTAAATTCGTTAGCTATATGTATGATAGTAGTTAATACAACTCCAGTATCGCTAATAATTTTTTTCAATATTACAATTTTTAGTTTTCCTTCCGCAAAGTTCTTGTACCGTGTTCCACAAATATTTTGAATTATTTTTATTTTTTTCAATTTGTTTTTTATAATAATTTTGTTTATTTCTTTTTAATTCATTTGTAAGTTTATTTTTGAATGACGTATATTCGTCTTTTAATAAAATATTTTCAGGATGTAGGATCGTTTTTTATACATTTTATTCTTTTTATTAATTAACTTTAATAGGCTATTAGTGAGCTAGTGTTTTTTCGTGTACATAGTTTTTTTGTAGTGCAATATTTTATCATTGTTTTAATTTCCGTAATAAAATTATTTGCTGCATTATTTGGGTCCTCTAGTGTGAAAATAGAGTCCCACGAATTGTTCTTAAATAATTCTATAAGTCTAGGGTAATCTATGAATTTTTTATATTTTTTGATAATTGTTTTTTTCTTTCATACTCAAAAACGACTTGCAGAATAATTGAATCATGATCAGTAATGTTTGATTTAAATATTATTGGGATGGTCACATCAATCAAATAGATTGTCTAAGAAAATACTATCAAAACTATGTATTTTCTTAAAGTAAAAAAAAAAACACCTTTTAAAGTATTCCCCAGATGCTTTGACTATGCCCAAAATGTAATGGGCTCATTGCTGGATGGATTAAAGCAGGCCTGCACAACGTACGTCCGCCATTGTCGTTTTGGTGGCCCGCTTGCCGTTGACCAGTTTGGCCCGCCTATGTCAAACAAACTATACATTTTTCAACAACAAACTTGCATTTAGGCTGCCGACCTTTTTTTAGAAGTTCGATCAGCATGAATTGGTTTATAAATTATTATAAATAAGCTGACGACCTTTTTTTAGAATCTGAATAGACCAATATAAGCTCAGATCTCCCTTGGACCTCGTACACTTACGGTTTCTCAAACTGGCCCTTTGAAAGTGTGAGTTGTGCAGACCTGGATTAAAATAAGGTGTTTTTTTTATCAGTTTTTGAGTCGCTGATGTCTTTATTTTTAAGTTTTGGCTTCTTTTTCATTCATATTGTTAACTTTCATTCACTTATTAACGTAAAATCAATTTGTAATTGCTTAACATATTAAAACTTATTATTAAAAAAAAAAAAAAAAATTATTAACATTTTAAAAATGTTTTCAAATTTCAAAAATTTTACAAAATGTTTTAACTTCCTAATGTTGGCAAACATTCTGACAGCTTGTCAACTGTCAGTTTAATTTTCAATTTTTTTTATAAAACTTTCAACGTACAAAATGGTGCCATCCTCGTGCTCTTGATATCCCTCAAATAGGGGATTTTTCTAAATCCTAAATTTGTAATCCATTTTTGTTTGTTTTAGTTAATTAGATGTCCAGTTTATTCTTTAGCTTTTTACTTTGATGTATTTTTTTTTTTTTTTTTTTTCTATAAAAGTTTTACCAATTTTTGACGAGTAAGTTATTTTTATATCTTTAACTATTTTCAATTAGTGAATCACAGTGATTCTCTTTTTTTATAGTGTCCCTTACACACTTTAAAATAGATTTCTTCGTTTCATTTCTGAACTACATCAGTGTGGACACACTTATAACCTTTGATTAATATTTCAATTATCTGGTTTTATTGGAACACGTTACAAGGCATACGACACATACAATTTTCAGGTTAATAATTATTTCTTTAGCCTCCATTGACATCTGACTTTGTAAATGAAAATTTTCTATGGACTATTAAAAAAATTTGACTGCTATAGCTTATTGTGGGCAATAAATTTTAAAGTCGACCCTGACCTCTCATAACTGTACAAACACAATCATACAAAAAAATGTATAGGTATATGACTAATACCAGTAATAATAAATAAGCCATCAACAAACATTGTAAGTGTAGGTAAATTAGTACCTAACACTTTTAAAGCGTAATCACTTTATGTTAAAAAAATTGCAACATACTTCGAGGCATTGAACTTAAGTTTCGCAAAAGTTTACATATCGTCCGAAGTGTTTGAATATAAATATAAGCGTAATTTAGGACGCCCATTTATTAAAATTGACATTTAAATTGAAGATATTCATTTTAGATAGGTAGGCAAAAGCTTTTATATAGTTTTTTTTATATAACTAAATAAATTACGTAATGTTTGTTAATCTAAAGGCCGCCACTGATTACAATTATTTTATGTAACAATTTCTAATGTAGAGATAATATCGAGTTTTTGTTGTTAATATTTTTCCCGTGCGATCTGATGTCATCTGTCATGATTAACATAAAAAAAAAACAATAGTGTATATTGTTTAACGAGCATTCCTTGTAAGTTGAATACTATTTATTAATTTATATTCTGATTTTTTGTATTTTGTTCATTCTTTCAATATACTTTCCCTTACAGGCCTCATGATGATCACTGACAGAAACTAGTCGCTCCATCTCTGTTTCTAATAAAAAAGTGTTTGACTTGTGTTTTTCCTTTCCTTTAATTTTAAAAATGTTCCTATTTCGGAACTGTTATCTTTAAATTCGAATTTTCCTATATCAGGACAGATTTAAATTAAATGTGCAACCTAAAATGTTTACCATTGATAATTGAGTTAGTCAGAAGTTGCGAATTTCTTTTTCAAAGTCTATACTTAATTATTATTATTAAATCTAAAGAATTAGATTTATCAATTCAAATATATTAATATAACTAGTTATATCCCTAGGGTACCAGGGAGAGCGTTTAGAGCACCTTTGGCGCCCCTCACAGAGGTTTGGGTGCACCAGAAAAGCTTCGCTCCTTCCGCCCTTTGGCTGACGCTACGCCACTGGTTATCAATTCAAATACAAGGTGAAACAATGAAACGAGAAACAGTCTTTGTTATGCACCGCAATAAACGCCACTCCACATGAAAGAATGTTCAACCACTGTAGACGTTCAGTTAATGGACAATCTCTTCCCTCGTGGTTAGCTCATACTGGCCCAATACTATTAAAGAAGCAGGTTCGTAAATCCAAGTATGAACCGATTATGGAAGAAGTCGAACTATTAAAAAGTAATCCTGAATTTTGGTATGTAAGAATGTCCGATGGAAAAGAAATAACGGTCTCAAATTGTCATTTAGCACCAAGAGGGAATATTATTGAAAACAGTTCACTTGAAGAAATTGAAGATGATAGTTGTTTGTTCCCTTCTTCTACTAATGTTCCCTTGACTTTAGTAGTAAGATTTGAGGAAGCCATTGTAATAGTTTCGTGAGATGGTGATAAAATACATCCAAATTGTTGAGAAAACTTAAAGTACTACCAGTGTCTATTAATCCAGTATTAGAGTTTTGCTAAGACAAGCAGGAGTCATAAAAGAAATAATACTTCCTAAAATGTTATTTTCAACGGAAGCTACAGCAGCCTTTACGTTCTTTCTTTTACTTTTACACACTTTAGCAAAGTGTCCTCGTTTTTTGCATAAATTACAGACAGCTTCTGAAGCAAGACATTCATATCTAGGATGGATTTTGTTTCCACAAAAATAGCATTCTCGACTTTCCAATTTTGATAAAACGGTAGTTAGGTTCATATTAGACTGATCACCGTTAACATCGTTTTTGTCAAAACTGCTGGATGAAGGTGAAGGAATAGCATTCATGCAGTGGATATTAGACAAGAATTTTTCAGAATGTGTCTGAGACATTTCTAGTGATAGCGCTTGTTTATAAGCTTCTTCTAGAGTTAAATTAGTGTTTTCTAAAAGACGTTGACGGGTAGAACTTGAAAATAGGCCGAAGATAAATGCGTCTCTTACATAGTCATTTTTATTTTGTTCTGCTGAGACACACTTAAAATCGCATTCGTTAGCCAACTGATTTAATGACTGCAAATATAGTTTTAAGAACAGTTCACTTGAAGAAATTGAAGATGATAGTTGTTTGTTCCCTTCTTCTACTAATGTTCCCTTGACTCCCACTTTAGTGCCTACATCCACTAAAAACTTGAATTCTCCATCGGCTACTCCTGGAAACTTTGTTGAATTGAGTAAAACGTTCCCTACTTCTTTAGAAAATCAAATTTCGAAATCTATCTCTAGGAGTATTTTACCATCTGAAGGAAGTCGCCCAGCTAGAAACAGAAAACCTCCTAAATACCTCGAAGAATATGAAAGATTCTGAAGAGAGGGAGAATGATATGAAAATATGAGTTCCCCTTGTATAACTTTACTAATTGTATTACCTTTATATATGCTATTTATCTTTGTCATTATTTGTCATCATTTATGTGAAGTTTTAGCTGAATAAAGCCAATTAGTTCTTGGTTCACATAAGTTTATAACTCAGGTAAAGTACGTAACATTTTACACATCAGAAGTAATTCTGGTAATTCTGTTGAGTTTCTAAACATTTTAATTTTTAGGTCATTCCATAAATTCTTCAGTTTTGACATATGAGTAGCCACATCATCATGTACTTCTTTTTGATAACTGAAGAACTGCAAACAAAGATCATAGGCTCTATCTTCAGATACCCCATCAAAAAGTCTATGAAGCTCTTCCCATATCTCTTTAGCAGACGAAAATCTCATTACCTTCTTTAAGGTTTCTTCTGTCATATTAGTATAATCATAGCACTACTTTCTATTTTTCTATATTCATTTAGCAATTTGTTGTATTTGGATACATCTTCCTCTTTCGCAGCTTCTTCTAATCTGTTTGGTGCTGTTAAAGTTCCTTCTACAACTTCCATTGCGCCGACAATAATTCTAAGTAGCACGCTGATCTTATACTTCCACGTTGACCAGTTTGTTTTGCCCTCTAGTAATCCAATTTGTACCTTCTTTAGTTCCATTACTTTTAACTTTATTCAATTTACCGCACCTGGGCCCATGACCTGTAATTTTTCGGAATATTCCAAACAATTTAAACTGAAAAACCGACGTTAATAGCAAACCAATTAAAATAAGCAAAATTCGAGAATTATCTAAGTCGCATGAAGCAATAAATTAAATTCAGTCTTGAAAAACCAAGGCGCAGTTCAGTACAAGTTTGTCATGTTCCCCCACCCAGACCATACAACAATCTACTGACCATTGATGTTAAAAAGTAAAAAGGTTTATTGGAATTGTGCACTGGTTATGAGCCTCCAATCCTGACCACAATTTTTATTTTCAATTAAAGGCAAAGGAGTTGAT
Organism: Psylliodes chrysocephalus; assembly: GCA_927349885.1. Taxonomy (NCBI): domain Eukaryota; kingdom Metazoa; phylum Arthropoda; class Insecta; order Coleoptera; family Chrysomelidae; genus Psylliodes; species Psylliodes chrysocephalus. Next base: position 14,875,592 of record OV651820.1, on the reverse strand, counting down.
TCCTGCTGAAAAAAGGTGACTATTTTGATAGTATGTGTAGGAGTAGTAGAATGTATAGAATCTACTTTTTTCACAAATTAAGTGCGAGGAAAACTGTAATAATTATGTTTAAAAAAACCAAAATAAGTATAAAAATATTTACTGTATATTCTTTTTATGCTCCTTCTTAAAATACTTACGACTTTATTAAATTAATCTTTAACGCTGATTTTCCCCATTTGAGCAAAACTGACTTACTACAGTCTTCGCTGGATGAGTCCAAATATTCTTCAGTGGTTTGTTATTACTGTTATTACCTTCTGAAAGTGAGAGATAGGTGGATTTTTATTTGTTGTACATAAAAGAGACATAAACGGGCACCTCAAATTAATCCGCTGTTCATTTATTTAATTTTATTGGGAAAACAGAAATTTAATCTAATGGTGGAACGTTATTGATCACAAACATACAGTCCTTAATACATATTTTATTAGTTTAATAGCTACAAAATCGATTGTTCAGTTCAATCAAGACCTTTTTAAGGATTCCCTTAAATAGTATTTCGAATATGTTCATATCCGGGTTCTCCGCACGAAACAAAAACATAAGAATTTTAGGGTTTTAAGAAATAAACGAAAGGAAAGGTTACAAGGAACTGTATCAAGTTTATTTCTTTCTAATCATTTATTTAAAAAAATTAGTATTTCAAGGAATGAATAAATAATATTAAAATTGGATAAATACAGTGATTTATATGTCCATGATTATGCACATTACTATTTTCTTTACTAACCTTCAGAAGTGAACAATCTTGTTCGTTTTTAAGTATATGTAAAGTCTGTCCTGAATTTTAATATCCTAACTCAGTAACTTGTCGGTATTTGCGATTATAAACTCAGCTGGTTTTAACAGGTCCATCATTGTTGTATTGTTAACTCAGACAAGTTATTAAGCGGTCCTGAATTTCAGGTTGGTAAATAATCTCTTTACAATGGAATAATGCTGGTTATTTATCTTACTTGGATAAAAATGATGACTTGTGATCGCTAGTTCACTTTCCTTCGCGGTTTAAGTTACGACGTTCACGACGATGTGTACCACTGGTAGTACATAACGAATCTAACTGATAGTCGTCGTGTACCACACGTAATATACCAGCATATAAATATTACATGGCTACTAATTCCGTGTTTCTAGATAAAAGCTTTGATATACACAACAGTCAAACTATCTTGAAAGCATCTATATCTAATGCAAAAAACAATATTATCACAATCAGATAACAAGTGCCCTAGGTAATCCAAGAAAAATATGGTCAGTGTTAAACTTGTTAATTCATAATAAAATATCAAAGCAACAAAACACAGTGAATAAACTGCAAGTAGAAGATGATTCTATAGAAGTTCCTAAGAAAATTGCAGATATTCTTAACATTAATTTTACAGAAATAGGTAAAGCTTTAGCAGAAAATATACCGGAGTCTACTTACATGAAACCTACAGTTATAAACCGTCAACAACTATATCAAGAAATCAACAAAGTAATTTTAGAGTTAAAATCGAGAAAAGCCTGTGGAGCTGATGGTATCTCTGGGGACTTGATCAAACATTTCAAAAACGAGATGTCGGTTATATTAAGTAACCTAATAAACTTAACTTTCACTCATGCTTCAATTTCTAATGGACTAAAAGTAGCTAAAGTTTTACCATTATTTAAAGGCTAAGAACTTCCACTAATAACTACCGACCGATATCTCTATTAAGTTCTATCTCTAAAGTCCTGGAAAAATGTATTAATCAAAGGCTTGTTTCCTATCTTTAGAAATATAGGGCATTCTGATCATACATATTAGTAAAAGTGAAATTTAAAAATTCAATTATGTAACTACCGAGGTGTTAAACCACGCTCTCACAAATTGACGACTGTTTTATCCAATGAAATCCTAGTTATCTACCTGGCCTAACGAATGTTATTGCATCATGAAATTTACTTTTTGCGGGAAGAAGCTATGACTACATGACGCCTTTGCTAGCAAACTAGCATTGGCTCCGTCAAGTCCGACATTTTTCTTATTTTTGTGTCTGTACTAGCGCGCGCTTGCACAGAGGCGTATTCAGATTTACAGTTCAACATATCTATGTTTTTACCAATACTTTGAAAGAATACTAATAAAAAGACTGAAACACATCATTAAAGAAAGGAAACTAATTCCAGATTATCAGTTCGGCTTTAGAGAAAACCTATAGATCAGGTTCATAGAATCTCAAATGCGATTGAAAAAGCATTAGAAAACAAAGAAGTCTGTTCAGCCATCTTCCTCGATGTTGCGCAGGCTTTTGATAAAGTATGGCACGATGGCTTAAAACATAAACTTAATGTGCTACTTCTACAGCCATACTCAGAGCTATTGGATTCATACATTTCAGATAGATTCTTTAGAGTAAAACAAGATGAAGCATTCTCTGAATTGAAAGAAATTAAAGCAGGAGTACGACAGGGAAGCGTCCTGGGACCCACTTTCTATCTGTTATACTCAATAGCTACATTTGCAGATGATACTGCCATCATAGCGATAGGCAAAGATCATGAAGAGGCTGCAAATAAATCAAATCAAATATATTACGTACCAGATTACAAGTTTTTTTTTTTTTATCCATGGAGGGGATCGTACCAAGGCATATATGCCTGTCTTGTGTGATCCCTTCCATAAAAAAAAAATACAATAATAAATTGTTTTAAAAGTACAAAAAAAAAATTAAAAAGAAAAAACGACTCAGTAATAGGAGTAATAGGAAACTAAAGCAAGACAGGTCCAAAAAGTGAGATAGGTTTAAAACTTTCTCCTGTAGTATAGTTAAACAGAAGTTAACGCTAAAAAATTGTAAGAAATACTTGAAAAGACACCAGAAATAAGGTACGTTATTGGAAACATATCTGGGGAAGTTTGGATAAATCCCTTGATTTCAGTTTTAAATTTAGTTAATTTAGTTATTTGTTTCGTTGGTAAAGGGAGAACTACAAACATCAGTTAATCAAATAAATAATTGGACCAAAAGATGGCGTATTAAACTAAACGAAACCAAATCCGTTAATATTAATTTTACTAACAAATATGGTCAAAGAATACCAATTAACATAAATAATGCTCAGGTCCCTTATGCTAACTCGGCAAAATATCTAGGTATTACATTACATGCAAGACTTCGCTGGAAGGTCCATGTTAAAAAGAAAAGACAAGAGTTAGATATTATATTTAAGAAAATGTCGTGGTTATTTGGTAAGCATTCCAGCCTTTCTACATATAACAAAATTATATTATATAAACAAGTTCTCAAACCAATTTGGACCCATGGCATTCAGCTCTGGGGTTTTGCCAACTACAGTAATATTCTAATAATCCAGAGATTCCAGAACAAATTGAGGAACATTGGCGATGCTCCTTGGTACATTAGAAACAGGGACCTTCATCGAGACCTTCAGATGGACACTGTTAACCAGACTATCACCAGATTCGCTAGGAGTCACGAACAACGGCTCCACCAACATGTGATCCAGCTTCTTGACAACAAGAACCTGACAAAAAGACTTAAGAGAGTAAAACCTTTTGAATTAGCCAAGTGATTGTGTTAATAACAATGCAAAGCATTGTACGGTTTAGTGTTACACGTTGGTTTAGTGTAATTAAGTTATCAGACCTAAGGTACACTAGCGAGTTGAACTTTAGTTTTTAAGATGCAACCCTAGTTAAGTTTGGTTATAAACAAAATTATTCATTAATCAACTCTTGATCAGATTGTAATATTAATAAACACCCCTCATGGAGTGTTTTCACAAAAAAAAAACAATATTTTTGTACCTAAAACAAGAATTTGGTTACTAAAGTACCTAGCAACAAACGTCTAATCAAATGATGATTTTATCTAGGTAAAACTGCTTCAGAAGCTGAGCCCTACAAATTATGCTTTTTAACATATCCAAAATCCAACAAGATGCGACTATTTGAAATACCTAAAAACCAAATTTAAAATGACTTCCCTTTTTCTAAAGGATCGTTTTTGTTAATGTAAGAATAAATGATTCCTAATGTTTAACTTTTATAGACATAAATCTTTAATTTAAGATTTGTGCTAATCCGCCAGCAAGATAAGTTGTGCACAGATTTTCCAGACTCTGAACTTGGTGGCCCGTACGTTTTAGATGGAGGAATCCTACTTCATCGTGTGCTTTGGAAGCAAATTCCTACACAAACTTCTTATTTCATAATTATGACAAAATTATTGTTATCTTTTATGGCTAGGATAATGGATGACTCACAATGGGACGTCACCTCCAAAATTAACAAGACTGTGAATTTCATTTCTAGTATGAAGACAGAACGAACATTTCTTAGCTAATAGATTTAAATTATACGATATTCTTAGAATTCGAGCTTTCTGGGTAGTATATTTATACCAAGATTTTATGTTTACATGCTTTTACAGGTTTTGATACATCGTATATGATATTGGAAAAGCTGCAACACTGGAAAAACTAATGAAGGATAAACAGCTACAAGCGCATTTTCCTTATGACATTGAATTTACAGGACATATTCATATGGCAGATACTTTCTGTTGGGCGCCTGTAAAAAATGTCTCCAATTATAAAAAAAAGATTATGCCCTACGCCCTACAACTGATGTATACAAGCAAATCCTATTATCCCTTCCTTTTCACGTATTTTTTCTGTAAGTTTTCACTTATGAAATTGCATGATCTCTTTCTTACTAAAAAAATGGTTAACAACAAATTCTAACTTTTCCATTGAACATTTCAATGTGTAAATCAAATGGTAGAAAAAAGATCGCAACATTTCCATATACATTTTCGTCGTTAGATGAAAGTATGACTCATGCTCTCCCAATTTGGAAAGGAAAGGTCAACAAATGCATACAGTTGTCTAGAGTACAGTATATTTTACAAATACAGGATTAGTCATACTAATATCGTTTTGAAATAGTTTTAACATATATGTAAACAGACCACTTATCTTTTAATTCGTATATTACAAAAACAAACCGCTGTTATTCAATAAATAGAGTATTCTTCTTTTTATATTTTGGTATTTTACTATTTTTGGTTATATTTGGACTTCACCAACGAGGATATTTAGCCACCATTAACTTTTCTCACCTAATATACCGCGATCAATGTTTATTATTGCATAGAAAATGTCGAATGCAATTTTGACTCGTCCTGTATACCGTCTAAGATATTGCAAAGGCAAAGCTCTTAAAATTCATTACAACGGCCTTGTATGCACAACCTCTGGAATGCGAGTTCCGTTTGCTGGGAAATTAGCGGCTCGATGACTAACTTCGTGGTATTATACGAGGTTCATTAAATGCAACTAAATACAAGAAAAAAACCACCTAGATTTTACGTAAATTTACAATATTAATATGTACTTAAATAGCGTTGTTATATAGGGTGTTTCGCGTAGAAATTTATATACTTCACTGAGTTGAAAAAATATACGAGAATTTTGCCAAAACATGAGCTGAAAACCGAAGTCCTATAAAAGCTCATATTATTCAAAAATTTTTAATTAAAAATAGTTTTGATATTAAAAAAAAAAATGAAAGTATAAAGACAATAAATTACGTTATACATTACTAATTTGTTGTGATTATAATTTATTGTCTCTATTAGAGAGTGTCAGCACAAGATTTTAAAAGAAAAGAGGAGATACCATCTAAGTCTGGCGAAGAGTTGGAGAAATGTGGTATACGCATTCTACCATCGATTAGGGTACTGTCAACTCAAAAATGGAGCACATTTTAAACACTTAAAGTAACCATTATGTTAAAAATGTTGTAATCTTTCAATTGTTACGTCTAATGTAGTTAAAAATAGTTTGTATTAAAAAAATTATTGAGCTAATTAGGCGTTGCCAGACTTCTGTTTTATTTATTTAAGACCTTCCAGACTACATAAAATCATAAGTATTACATATGGTTGAACTCGTATTGAATAGGAGATTCCAATAATGACTGAATATACAGGGTGATTAATTTGAAAAACCAAAGTGACTAATAATATAAGAAAAATGGCAAATCTGGCAACATTGCAAATATCAAATCTGGAATCTCCGTATCTCAAAATAGGTGCACCCCAAATTTTGTACAATTAGGACTAGCAATTTACGAGACAATTGGCCGTTTCCAGACTTTTGGGCCACTCTGTATACATACTCCCTTTCCTCGTCTATCAATTCGATCATATCTAAAATCTGGTAATTAAGAATAGAGATTAAATATTTGTATTGTATGTAGTACCTAATTTTGGTAACTGTTAAAAGATGAAAAATTATAAGAAATTTTTTGACTTCATTTGTTAGCACGATTCATTTATGATAAGGACAATAACACTTTATCAGTATATAGCTAGTAGCTAAATAAAAGTTTATAAAATTATTGTAACAAAATAGCTATTTGCATATTAAGAACAGAAAGTAGCACTTTGATATTTGAGACAGAAAGTTATGACTTTGAAGTTACATAATTTATTAGAGTAACTTTTTTGGCCGGATCTCATGCAGAGAAAACTTCAAAAGAGAAAAGAAGAAAGAGTAAATGTTTAATGCCTAGGCAGTAAAAGTGTTCTACTTCTATGATCGAGTAAAAAAGTGACATTTAATGTCAAGTGGAGAAAAATGTCTTTTTGCTTCACCATGCAGAGGTAAGAATCGCTAGATCAGCATATTTTCAAAATAAGCAGCATACAGTATCGGCAGAGTTGAGCAGTATTCGTGTAAATTGTACCTCAAAATTGTGCTTAAATATTCAGTACTCAGTTTTTGATACTATCCAGTACTTTACATTTTAGAGTACACAGTACTTCTAAGTCTTATAGCTGACGAGTAACGAGTACGAGTACCGACTCGCGCATGTACAGGGTGTCCCCAGATGGATTTAGAAAGATAATGAATTTTTTTTATTTTCATCTTTTGAAAAAATGTTAGTCTTCAAAAGTTTTTAATTTCAAAAATAATAATACTAATAACCCAAATAAAAGTTGAATCTCTTTGCTTTAGTGAAATTGTTTTAGAACTTAGAACCCAGTTGATTTTCAAAATTTTGGTAGTACTTTAAAATTCATTGTTTTAAAAATACAATGTTTTTTTTACATTTTTGTCATTATTTCACGAAAGCAAAGTGATATTAAACTTCAGTTTGCATTATTATACGTTTTGAAACAAATAAAAACTTTCATGAAGAATAACATTTTCTCGAAAAAGTGAAAATAAAAAAAAAATTCAGTCCATGTATGTCAATTGCAGTCCAATCTGTATATACGCATGTATATACGTTTTAAAATATTACTGTTCCTTTGAGTATTCTCTACCTGTTCCTCTACCTTTATTATTTTATTTTATCACTAAAATGCTAGTGATAGAAGATACGTTATATTCTCATTTTTAATTGTTTCTTACTTACTATTACTAATTACTATGATTCCTTCTTTCCAACTTTGAGTCACTAAAATTATTCAAAATATTCAAACTCGTTACTCAATTTTTTCTTTCTAAAATTTACAAAGGTACTCATTTACTTTGAGTATTATTCATATAAGTACTCATACTCTCAAATACGTACATTGTGGAGGTACCCATTGTGAAGTACGTATGAGTACTTTAATGGTCTTGAACGTGATTATTCAGTTTACAGAAAATATTTCTATTCAGTAACAAACACAGTATCGACTATCGAACGTTTTCCAATACGCTTTGCACAAGTCAAAGTAAAAGCTACGGGGAGTTAGCTTTATCGCGAGCAAGAAACGAATAATATCAGCGCTGCCTGTTTATACGGCCCGGCTAACGCTACAAAGCGGTTTAAAGAACAAAACATAATTGAATAAAACAAGAATATAATTATTTGAAGAGCTCAAACGTTAATAAATACAAACTTTATCGTAATCAATCAAAATGGAAAATTCCGCATTAAGTTTGGAAAAAAATTATCTTTCAAATGAAGTGCCACACATTACACTAGGTAGCAGTTTTGTATCTCGCTAGCGGGCGTTAAAATCAAAAGTAATGGCATGAATAGTTATATTGCCAAATTCTCCTTAAAATTACCTTTTCAATAATGTGTCATACTTGACACTTTCCCAATTTAAATTGCATTTGAGTAACGGAGTGGAGGGGAAAGACGTATGACAGTTAATATGATAAAAATATGTCCTCCTTCAAACTGAAATCGATCTGTCATGTCATGTTTTCGTTGGGTCACCTTATATAAAGAGAGTATTTTTATTAAAGAAAATTAACTTATAAATAATAACCTTTAAACAAAATATAAATTAAATAGATCGATCCCATATTATTATAAAGAAATACTGAATAAATAGTTTTGAAAACTATTAAAACGATTTGTGAAGTTTGAAACGAATAAATTGGTAATGAAATTAATATTTTTATATTTGATTGTATGTTACTCTTCCCACTCAAAACCTTTATCCAATTTGCAACTTGTAATATGTACCAAGTTCGGTTCTGTTTATTTTCAAATAAACAAATAGGCGGCCGTCAATAGAATCTCTAAAAATTAAATAACTTACCGAAATAAATGTAAGTTTTCTTTATCGGCGTCACATTTGGCACTTTTATTATAAATACATCTTTCTACAACACATTTTGGCATATTCAACATTAATTTCCAAAATACCAAATTATTTCTCGCTGACACAATAGTTTTGTATTAAATTTGGACGAACAACACTCTAACATGTGACGTCCTCAAAACTATGATTGGTCTGTGTGAATAATTTCGAAGTGGGATTATAGGCAATGTATCTACGGTTTGTATAATCTAAGCACTTTAAATATTGCCAAGCTAGTCATATATAAGGTGGCCGAATGAAAACATGATATGGGGGTTTAGGGTACTAATATCGTGGACGATAAAAAACGCTCGAACAGGTCGATTTTAGTTTGAAGGAATACATTTTTTTTCTTATTGCAGCATCTTCACTTCAACCCTCGAGCAGTGATGCCAACAAACCCTACAATTTAAATAGGGAAAGTGCCACGGATGACACATCATTCAAAAGGTAATTTGATGGAGAATTCGGCAATAAGACTATTTGTTGCGTTCCTCTTGATTTTAGCGCCATCTTAATAAAAAACTGTTACGTATTGTAAAGTGCACTTCATTTGAAATTTGAAAGCCAATTTTATTAGTAATGTAACACAACTATAATCTGTCTTCATACTGCACTTGGAAGAGTCTGAAAATCGGAATTATTTGCATTATTGCTAACTTTATTTTGTTGCAAGTGCAATATATTATGGAGATATTTATATTAATGTTATGTGGTGCACTGAATTAATAATAAAATTAGCATTCAAATGAAGTGTCACACTTTACAATACCAACACGTAACTCTATTTATATAAACAGTAATCCACAAAAAATATTTTTAAAGTAGGCCACAACCGACAAAGACAGATAAGAGTCATGTTCGTGATGACTACGAACGGTTCTGAATTAAATCCTGACACTTAAAAAGAATAAGAATTGTCGATTCGATATGCGTGAATTTTTTTAAGTACCTCTTGAGGAACATTTTTGTGAAGTTCACTCCTTACTATTTTGGTTTTAATTTTGTATTATTTTTGTACATTTATAAAAAAAACTTACCATTTTTTTATTTCCAGTTAAACGCACCTAAAAACTTGATCTTAACTTTAAATCTCACTACAAAAACTGAATGAATAATGAAATAAAACTGGTAACTTCTAGCAAAGCATTAGTTATAATAATAAATGGTGACGTTACCAACAAGGACGAGTTCCGCTTAGTACATCTTTGTTTATATTAAATGAAATCCGAGAAAGCCCATTGTTCAATCAATCAGTCAACCAGTAATCATTATTATAATAGAGATTGGAATGAGATTTTTAATAGAGTGAAAATGAATTATCGTTCGATACAAGTGCTTGTAATAATTAGTTTAATAATATAAAACACACCGAGCTTTGAAAAATAGCAGGTGCAAGGTGCAATATAACCTACAAAATTTTTAGAGTTGCTTTACAGTTCCTAATTTTTCTTGATTTGAAGTTCAATTGCAGCTATAAAATAATACAAAGAAAAATAGTTGAAATGATCAAAATAGCAGGAAGGTTAACAGTTCATACCATTGAAACAAACGAGAGTAATAGAGACAAATGCGATTTTTATTGATGTTAGAAGCGCCTTCGATACAGTTGCAAGACCCCAAATGATTACTGACCTACATAGAGCAGATATTCCGACTGATTTGATTGAAATGTGCACTAAAAATACCAAAGCAAAAGTGAGATTGAGGAAATCATACATATAAATAAAGGATTACGGTTATAACTATCTGAATAGACATTTTAATTTGCAGCAGCAAAACATCTAAAGTGAAGATCGAGATTCCTTACAATGATAAATAATAATAACAACGTACCGTGGTATAAATATGGGAAAATTGAAGATTAGGAATTTTACTTTCTCTCGCAGTGACGTCAGAAATTTAATAGAAAAAAATTGAGTAATGCCTTAAAAATTTATTTTGATGGAATAGAGATATTGATATGGAGTCATCTACAAAAAAAATGTTTCTAAAGTAAACCTTGCCGAAGCTTACAATTCTCTTTCTTTTTTAGTGTCAGTTTGAATTTTAATTCAAAGCTGTGTGTAGTTATCAGAGACATGACTCGTATCTGTTATCAATGTTTTTGTTGTTTATGTTTTTAGAACCATTTTTGTGGATAACTAACTTACAGATTGTTGAATATCTTACGCACTTTTGTTGAACGAGTTAGCAAAAATAATCAGATTGATATTGATAGATTAGATTTAAAAGGAGTTGGGCATTATTTGTCCTAGTCCTACGCGACCTTTTCAGATCTATTGTAGCACTCCTTTATTTAGAGTATGTCGTCTAGCTTGGTCTTTTTCATTAAACTTAGTACCTTTGACAGTGGCTCCCACATGTTACAAATTTCAATCTAGCCAGGCCTCTACGCTGGCACAGGCCGATAATTATTGTTTTCTCTTCTACCTCTTCTTCTTCATAAAATCTGTATAATGTTACTTCTTCAGCTGGTTGCTGATGTTCCTGCTTAGGCGACAGTGTCCGGTAAGAAGATCTACTGTTATCCTGACGATTTGTCGCTTTTGAACCAGTAGGAATAGTGAACAAATTATTCTTTTCGTATCCATGTATTCAGAATTTGTAAAATCTTATAAGAAAGAGACTTCAGGAAAAACAAGAAGAAACGTATTCTGAGAATTAAAAGCAATTAAGGCAGGTGTGCCCCAAGGTAGTGTATTAGGTCCAGTGCCGTATATCAGCTTGAGCACGATACAATAAACGGTTGGTTAATTTTTTTTTCCTAAAAGATTTCACAAAGATTTTTTTTTGCTTCTTTGGTAATGAATTTCCATCATTTGTAAAGATATACATATAAAATATTGTTTATTTTCATAATTTTACTTTTATTAACATATTATTTATAAATTTGACAACGAATAAAACAAAGAAGCTAATTTCAAACTGAAGTGTTCTAATATTTTGTAAGAGAAATAATTATGACCAATAACAACAGGAAATGTAAACTGTAGATGCTTCATTTGTTCACACACATTTACCGGTTGAATAACTTCATCTTGATTTTTTTGTACCCACTTAATCAACCTGTTGATTGTTTATACATATCGTTGATTCGACTTGTTCTATGTCAAGTTATTTTTCAAACGAATTTCTCAGTAGAATCTTCTATTGAAACAATCATTGAGGTCAATGACTATCGGGCAACAATTATTCCTTAATTTTCTACTTTGTACTCATTGATTGTGTTAACAGGAATGTATCTGAATAAACCATAGGCGTACCTTGACAAAATTTAATTTTTTGCAAAAACGAATAATAGTTGATATTAGAAACAAATTGGCTAGTAGTGCGAACCTTCCTATTCACCGTTAAGAAGAGAGGATGGGTTAGAATTCAAGCAACATTTAAATTTTACTATGTTTGTACATCCTACGTTTATTGAAATATAAATTATTAATGCGTAATAATTAAACAAATTTGTGTTTTCTGTTTAATGAAACTTTATAGCGAATAATAAATAATAATGTTAATTTTGCATTATTTAATGGTTGAAGATCCTACGTTTACCTTCCTAACTTCCACTTAAATATCGTGGCGCCTCAAAAAAATTTCCGAAAAATTTTTTAGTTGCCATGGTAACTAGTCAAAATTAAGGCATCTTATTGGTTGAAAAGTAGAACTGTAAAACTTTCATATTTATTGTATGAGAGAATCAGTAGGTTCATGTCAAGTGCAAGGCCCCAAATATCCACCGTTGTGGGATTATTAAGGGGACACTGTTTGCTGAAACACTTTAACAATGATCCTACCACGTGTAGACTTTGCATGGTAGAGGAAAGAGCACCCCAGGAACATTTGGTAAAGAAACTAGTAAAACTAACTATTTAAACATAGTATCTGGATATGGAAAAAGCAGGGAACTACAATATAACCAAGATTTCGCAGTGTTCTGAGCTAAATCTAACCCTACCTGCTTATAACAAACAAAGAACTGAGAAACAATTAGACCAAGAAGTTGAACTTTTTATCAAAAATATTCAACAAGCAAGCAATGTGGGAAAACATTAAATGCAGAGTGCAAATTAACTAATAATTACCCAAAAGAGATCAGAAATCTATATCAGGAAAAAAGAAAATTAAACAGCTTAAATGTAAAATAACTATAAAAGTACCGATTATTCCTTCTGGAAAGCTACAAAACGATTAAAAAGGCCTACTATAGATAACCCACCAATCATAAATACTCGTAGCTGGGCCTGAAAAAATTTGCAAAACGCAAACAGATTTACGGAACATTTACAGAGTACCTTCCATCCCAATAATGGTGAAGATCTTCAAGACTGGATGGAACTAACACAAGAAGACACAGTCGTTAAAACTACCTTTACTATTACGACCTAAAAGAAATTAAAGCAGGGAGTACCTCAAGGTAGTGTACTAGGTCAAGTACTCTATTTGTTGTATACCAGAGATATTCCTAATCTTGAACGCAATACTATTTCAATATTTGCTGATGATACTGCAATCCTTGGTGTTGGAAAAAATCACAAAGACGCTAAATAAATATTACAACTCTAAAGTACACTAGTGAGTAGAATCTTAGTTTATGAAGTTTTTTATTCCTAGATAAGTTAGGTTAGAATAAAATTAATAATTAATCGTAATGTAATAATCGTAAATGCTTTACTTGGGGCATTTATTAAAAACAAATATGTTTAGTGGTTAACCGGTAGGTCCGTTTCAAATCTGTATAATTGATCGCTTAAATTTGATAAAAACTTGCATTGGATTGGAACGCCTGTAAAGTCACCATTAACATTTTGATGAGTCGCTATTAATTTATTTTACATATTTATGCGTTTCTACGAAGGTTATTCTTTTACTTCTCATTCTTCGTTTGAAAGGTGATATTAACTGTTAACTGAATTTTAATAAATAACATTAGATCATCTGTGCCACTATAGGAAGGTTTATTCGAATTTTGTGAGTCATTGTAGAGTTGTGGTCTCATTTATCAATGTAACACCGTTTTGAAATGATTTAAAGATTTTTATCTGTTAACATACGAGCCAGAATTGTGAAAGAAAAAAAAAAGAAAAATAAGTAAGATAGAAGAAATCGTGTATTAGAAACAACATTATTGTTTCACAATATTTGAAATAGATCGTTAATGGTTTCCAATGAGTTTTATTTCTAATTCTAAAACTGTAGATACGAATTAAAAACTAAAAAGGTTAAAAAAATTCCAGAATTTTCAACTTAAAATTTGGATCTATCATTTTTATTTAATATAAAGTAGCAATGGTTGGTGTATTCGAAATTATATTTATTTTTGTCTTCGGATGTAAGAAAAAATGTAAAATAAAAATGTACCACATTTATGCAACTTGTAGTACCAATTGTTAAAAATTCATATTCTGTCAACAAGTGTTTTGTGCAACTAGTATCAGATCATTTGCGAACTTTCACCGATGTCATATTTGTTGCGTTATGACCACGGTGTTTATTTTCTCAAAAAAGGCTAATATTGATCCAGATACGAGTAAAAAATCCGCTAGTGTTCTCTAGTGTACTTTCGGCAAAAAATGTCGGTCCATTTTTAACGTGTCAGAAGTGCATATTACAGTTTACACAGCAAAGTTGATATTATTTAAAACAGTGGTCGCCAACCTGTCGATCGCGAGCTACCGGTAGCTCGCGGAGGCAATTCTGGTAGCTCTCACAACGATTTTAATTAAAAAAATACAAACTGCAAAAATCAGAGAAGCTTCCGAAAATTCCACAAAAAAATCTAATTGTCATAATATTAAACATAAACAGCGGCAACGTTGCGGTAAGCGATCTGCCGCTGACGCCATCAAGCTAGAATCGGCTAGAACTGACCAGCCGGACCAGCGCGTTAGTGTTCGAGAACGATCAGGATTGCTTTGAACGGGATAAATACGCACGGCGCGGCGACATTGCGCTTAGTTTAAAACTGAACGCGTAACCAACGTCCAGAGGTTGGGGGTTTTTTTTTTCTCTCTCCTGGGCTCGTCTGACTATGTGTCTCCGAATAACACTGAAGCCTATTGGCTTATTGTGTTTTACCCCATGTTAGTTCATAGCACCCACTCTAGAGGTTGGGTTAGTAGATAACAACAAAAAATAATATAATGGAAGCAGTTGTAAGAAGGTAAAGACATACCACTTTCATTCGGAATGGGAAGAACAATACTTTTTTACAGAAGTTAAAGATAAAAATGTGTGTTTGTTATGTAATACTTCGGTCTCCGTTGCTAAAAAAGGAAATATTGAGAGACATCATAAAACTGTACATTCTAATTTTGAAAAATCATTCCCACTACATTCTGCCGCCAGAAAGGAGAAACTGAAACAGTTAAAAAAGCAGTTAATTGGACAACAATCAATATTTTTAAGAACAGTCGACAAAAATAAGGCTGCAACTGAAGCATCGTACCGTGTGTCCCAGATAATTACACAAAAAAAGAAACCTTATGAAGACGGGGAAATGATAAAACAGGCGTTTTTAGAAGCTGCTGATTCGTTATTTGCCAACTTTAGAAATAAAGACGAGATAGTTTCAGTTATAAAATCTATGCAACTTTCTGCTAATACAGTGATGAGACGTGTAGAAGTAATGAGCAATGATATTTTTTTACAGTTAAGAACTGACTTAGATAACTGTGTTTATTTTTCACTTCAACTGGATGAATCAACAGATGTCGTTGACACTGCCCAGATGGCCGTGTTCGTCAGGATGGTTTTTAGTGATTTTACGATTAAAGAAGATCTTTTGAAGTTTATTCCACTGAAAGGACACACTACTGGACAGGAGTTGTTTTCTCATTTAAAAAATATTATTTCTTCCGAGAAAATTCCAATATCGAAAATGGTAGGCTTGACAACCGATGGCGCTTCAGCTATGGTGGGTTGTGATAAGGGTCTGGTGGCGGCGTTAATGTCGTAAAGATGAAACTTTTCCGCAATTTCTCTGTTACCACTGCATTATCCATCAGCAAGCATTATGTGGAAATTTCCTGAAACTAAACAACGTTATGAAACTGGTGGTAAAAATTGTGAACAAGATTAGAGCTCAAGCGTTACAAAGAAGATTATTCAAAACCTTGGCCGATGAAGTTGACTGTCAATACGGGGACCTACTCCTTCACTCTGAAGTCCGATGGTTAAGTAGAGGACGGGTGCTGAAACGTTTTAATGATGTCCTATCTGGCATAGTTCAATTTTTCAAACAACGCGATGAACCGACTCCGGAACTAGAAAATTCAATCTGGCTTAGAGATTTTGGTTTTCTCGTGGACATTACAGAGAAATTAAACGAACTTAATTTGCAGCTTCAGGGGAGAGACAAAGAACTAGCGGAAATGATTTCTGATATAAAAGCATTTATCAAAAAGCTGGAGTTTTGGCAACAAAACCTAATTAACAGCGATGCCAAGCATTTTCCTATTCTTTCAGAAAAAATATCTCAAAATCCATTAGAACCCTATGACAGCAAATATCATGTAGAAATAGTTTCTACACTGAAGAATAACTTCAAAAATCGTTTTAAGGATTTCAACGAAATGGCTTTAGTAGCGCAGTTTGTTGTTTCACCCTTTATGGAAATTGATATCCAAGTTTGCAACTTGTGGTATGCAGAACTTTGGCGAAGACATCGCTGCAATAGAAATGGAAGTAATTGAGTTTCAAAATGATTTAGCCTTAAAATCGTTAGTCTCAAGTACCAAATGTATCTGGTCTATTGTAAGTAAAGACAAATATTCAGTTCTATGCCGTGTTGCCTTGAAAGTGAAAGCATTATTCAGTTCAACCTATTTGTGTGAATCTTCTTTTTCCAATATGAAGTTTATTAAGAACAAATATCGCAATCGACTTACAGATGAACATTTGGATAATTGTATTCGAATGGCTGTATCAAATTATACTGCAAACATTAAAAACATTATCGATGAGTCAGCCTTCTCATTGAACGTGCTTTGTATTTTTTATTTTTTAATGTTTATGTTCATGATAGTGCGTTACTTTTTTGTTGTTATTAACTATTTTTAAAATGCCGTTGTAGCTGGATAAAAAATTGTGTTTATTTTTCAAACACCTTCGTTTGGTAGGTAGGAATGTAGCTATGAACAAGTATCTACTAGTAATATTAGTTATTTTGTTATTAGTTTATTATTAGTACCTATGTATTATGTATTACCAGTTAAATAGTAAAATAAATACATATAATGATAAATTAACTGTGGATTATTTCATTTACGTTGCGTTACGTGGCTTCCGTGTGGGTAGCTCGCTGTTTATTCCAAAATTAACAAATTACATTTACATTTAAATGGAATTTCATATACAGATCTAGACTAAATTCGTTTGGAATTCCTACGGAATTCTAGCAAATTGCTTAGAAGTCTCGCAGGGCCCTGAATTCCTACATTTTTTAGAAATTGAAGAAACTCAAGATAAAACTATCTTAGAACTAATTGGGATATTTTTAATTTCATCCAGAAGTTGGGTAAGAATATCCGAAAATCTTGTAAAATCCTCGTCGTTGACAACATTGTTGCCGTAAATACACTTGCGAACCTAGAGGATTTTACTCGTAACCATTGGCGGTTTGCCCGTAAGGGCACTTGGGCACATGCCCTAGTATAATAAACAAAAAAAAAATAACTTACATATTTTATATTTTCCTCAATGCCTATTATTATTTTATCTAATATTCAACGCAAACTGCGTTGGGACGACACTGGACGACCGGGCGTTGAGCCGACGTTCCGAGAATTCCGAAATTAAGTGGGCACAGTAAATGTGTGCCTCTGTTGTTTTCTCTCTCATTATGATGCGAAAAACAAGGACAACGGCAATATCGCTTAGCAAGAGATGAACACATGCGATGGATTATACGTCACAAGCGGGGCGCTGTCCTCGTCGTGACATGCTGTAGCCTAGGCACAGATTACCTAGACACGAATGTACGCAGCGGCATCTTTATCGGCTCCCTCACAAAGACGATGCCGGTTTCGGCTTAAGGTGCGCGTTTGTTGGACCATGATAATAATTTACTTATTAAGAAATAATACTACAAAGAAAAATAACTTTTTTTTTATAAAGCAGTCAAAAATATGATGGAAAATAAATCAATAATATTTATAAATGGGACAAAATTTTAATTTTTCTTTTGGTTTTGTCTGACTTTTTCAAATCTCTGTTTGCATATTTAAGAATATAAAAAATTCTGAGTCTTATAAATAATTTAATGGTGTACATTTTCGCAAATTGTTGGCAAGGATGACCATATTTTATTTTGCTCATCTCAAAAAGGTATGCGTTGGAAATTCCAGGCTTAGTTGACAAACTATCAAATAGAGATATAAATATTTTTTCTAATTTGAAAATATAAAAGACATTTTTTGCTAGGAGATTTTAAATTGCCAAGCACCTTTTCTTCAGAGTCGTGTGCTTTAAAATGCTCCTACACGATGGAATTTTACATCGAAGTGTGTCAATACTATTAATGTTTATAAAGAGGATTTGATTAAATGTCTCGAAGAAATTATGAACACAGAATTCGATAAAAAAAATATTAATCAGACTAAAGGGTTGATAAATTTTGAAAGATGGATTTTAGTTTCTGGTTATTTTTCTTCAGACAGCTCGATGCTCTCAAGGTTAAGATAAACATATCAAATTTTGCAGCAGCTACTCAAAATATTAGAAATAATATAGATACGCTAATTCATGAAGAATGGCAATGGCAAGACCCGCAAAAACTAAACTTAAACAACAACACCCAATCAGATCCAAGTACAAGCAAGAAGAGACGGTTTGTTGAAAAGGATGACCCCATTTCTAATTTAATGATATGTAAGGAAATTTGTAATACAATAGTAGTGCAGGTAAATAAACGTTTTAGTTTTACTACTCACCTAACAATTGGAAATATATTTGATAGTGAAAAATTTAAAGACTACCGAGGTTGTTTTCCAAATGAGGACGTTAAAACTGTGTGAAGTTTATTTCCAAACGTAAACAGCTTAAAATTCAAAAACGAACTGTCCATACTTTACACCCGAGATGACTTTGTGCAACACAATGGGGCCGTACCGTTATTACAAATGTTTTTTGAGAACAATTTGACAATTACATTTTCGGAATCTGTGGAGCTGCTAACTATCCTGTGTACAATTCCCATGACCACAGTGGAGAGTGAAAGATGTTTTTCGACACTAAAACGTATTAAAACATTTTTAAGGAACACTATGTGCCAAGATAGATTGTGTGCGTTAGCCATGTTATCCATCGAAAAAAAAACTTATTCGGTCCATTCCAAATTTTAATAATCTGGTCATCGATCACTTCGCTAGCCAAAAATCTAGAAGAATGGACTTCAACTATAAGAAATAGTATACAACTGCAGCGGTACCTAGCAGTTAGTCTTCAATTTTGTAATATTTAATTTGTTTTGAAATATATTTTTTATTTTCATTAAGCGGAGAAATTGTGTTCCTAAGGGAAAAACGAATCCCGGAATTCCTTTCCAGTGTGTGCTCCACTGCCGCTAGTGCCCACGAGCCGCTACTGCTTGTAACTCTGATCAATTTTAGTTAAGTCTCATTTGTTTTTAAATGGGAGTTGAAACACTTATAATGGGGTATATTCTGTATTCCTTTATATTTAACGGCCTTTAAAAATATTGGCGACCTTTAAAAATATGTTTGTATTCGTTAATTTACTTCTGTCATTATTTAAACAGATTTCTTTAAGATAGTCCTTTAATGTATTTTAAAGAT
Organism: Psylliodes chrysocephalus; assembly: GCA_927349885.1. Taxonomy (NCBI): domain Eukaryota; kingdom Metazoa; phylum Arthropoda; class Insecta; order Coleoptera; family Chrysomelidae; genus Psylliodes; species Psylliodes chrysocephalus. The sequence continues at coordinate 14,856,175 of OV651820.1, read as the reverse complement.
CCGTTTAAATAATGACAGAAGTAAAGAAGAAAATATTTTTAAAGGCCGTTAAATATAAAGGAATTGTTACAGAATAGACCCCAATGACTGTCAACAACCGTGGTTATAACACATAGCTAGAATGGTTATGTTTTGTTATTGAACTTATAGCTACATAGTCAGTTATGTAAGTAACAAATTTAAAATTTATGTTCCTTCAATTAAAACCAGTGACGTCACAAGCAAAATAGAAGACTTTTCAAATTGTGGAAATTAGAATTTTTGTATAAAATCCGAACACAATAAAATTTAAAAATTTTATTTTTTATTGAATACGCAATTTCCGCATATTTATACGCATCACTTTTATATATTTTCAATAAACAATAGAGTAGTTTTATCAAAACCATCCCCAGTGAGTCAGATTTGTAGATAAAATAATCTAATTTTGGATCGGCGCCACTTCAAATCTATAACATATACGTAAAAAACACTTTTAAGCACATGTTTATCACTTTAGAGAAATTTTTAAGCACCTGCTTATCACTTTAAAGAATTATTATTATAAAACAACGATTATTATCAAAGGAAACGGTTAATCTCATCTTAAAAAATGATTCATAATTTATTCGATTTTTATCAAGTATAAAACGTTCTAAAATTACAAAAAATGTAAAAATCAATTTCTAAGTTACATTGACAAAAATTAAATTTAAAAATGATAAATTTTCATCATTTTTGTCAATTTTAAATTCTTAGAAGTTAGAAGTTAACGTGAAAACAAAGATAAGATTTTAATAAAATATTTATGGATCTACAGGGTGTCCCATTAGTGCGTAATTATGCGAAAAATCAATTTCTGTTACAGACACACAAAAAGTTTCAAATAAGAGTTATATGGATTTAACACCCTGTATTTTACTTCAGTTTTTGAATAGTCTTAGTAATACTGTATTCAATGTTAAAATATTTTGCCAATCAATTAATTATTTTGTGAAATTTCAGAATGATGCAGACCTCAAATTAAATTATCATAATTTAGGTAGATTAACAATGATTTTAAAATTATTTTAAATACAAACTTATAAGATACCCAGCTAACAAATATTAGTGATAGAATTGGTTTATTTTATACAGAGTGTCTGTTATCATTGAAACAACTATTTGGAAACTGAATCTTTATTTGTCGTCTTTATGCTTTACAAGAAATATAAGAAAACGTTATAGTCCGGGAACTATTGCTAATATATTAGGTATACATTTATAGTCCAGACATTAATATAAAATAATATAATTAAATAGAAATACAAATACAAAACATGTCTTAAATATGTTTAATTTTAAGTTCAATTTACTCAGTTTTTTCAAATGGAATACCTTGTATTTATTTTAGGATAAACTTCCTTATAAATTTACCTATCCAACGATAGCAACAGGTTAGCCAATTATATATATACAGGGTCTCCTATCAGTAAGTAATTGAACGATAACTGTTTTATTATTAGAAATACGAAAAAAAAAATTAATATAAAAGTTGAAAGACTATATTTAACAATTATTCTTAAATATACAGGGTCGTCCATAAACAAGGGGCTGACCAAACCTATACATTTTTAAAGCAAAACACCCTGCAGGTATATATTTGATTGTTTTCACATCGTCAAACAAATTTAATAGACTTCATTCATTCGTTATGTTGTATATAAGGTGTGTCAAAATGCAAAGTTATGATTTTCTCAATTTTTTAAAAGAACTACCCTGTATGTTATACCGTCAATTAATTAATACCAGGTATTCCATTTAAAAAATTGATAAAATCGAAACTTCGCGTTTTGACACACCCTATATGCAACATAGCGAATGAAGGAAGACAATTAAAATTGTTTGATAATGTGAAAACAATCAAATATGTATAACTACCTGCAGAACGTTCTGCTTTAAAAAAGCAAAGGTTTGGACCACCCTGTATATTTAAGAATTGTTAAATATGGTTAAACAACTTTTATATTAAACATTTCTTCGTATTTCTAATAATAAAACAGCTATCGATGTGATATTGGCTACCATGTTGTTATCGTTGGATAGGCAAATTTATAAGGAATTTTATGCTAAAATAATATACAGCTAATCTACCTAAACTATAATAATTTAATTTGAGGTCTGAATCATTCTGAAATTTCACAAAATAATTAATTGTTTGGAAAACCTGTAAAATGTTTTAACGTTAAATAAAGTATTGCTAGACCATTCTAAAACTAAAATTAAATTACATGGTGTTCCATTTAAAAAATATACATTTTTATATATCAGGCAAAAATATATTTAAAATACGTATTTTTTTTTAATCCATATAACTTTTATTTGAAACTTGTTTGTATGTCTATAACACAAAATGAAATATTTAACAATTACGCACTCCTGTATATGTTAAAATATTTCATTTACGTCTTCTACTAATCAATCACTATGTTATTTCGAGCTTAAATAACATCATTCGTAATTTATAAATTTCATGCATGATTCAATATGATGCATTTTTTTATAGTCCATTGTGAGAAAAAAAATATAAATCGAAATAAATTATTGCCGCCACACGTGACTAAATTAATTGGGTTTTTGAATAATATTTTGTTAAAAATCAAATTGATATTATTAATTGTTCGTTCATAAATAATTTGATTTTCAGCACAATCCATAATCAAATTTCGAATTTGAAAAAAAAAATTGAATTTCAAGTTTTAAAAAATGAAGCTAAATAGGTTAAATATAATAGAAATTTATTATAAAATAGATGAAAAAGCTAGATAGACCAAAACTAGCCCAAAAATATATTCTATTTTAAAAAATCTCAAAAACTGGTTGAATTACGGAAAACAAACGTTTTGAATTTTAAGTTTTAAAAAATGACGCTTAATAGGTTTAGTCATTTACCATATTTTTTAAAGTTTAAATGATGGGGAACTAGTTTCGGCTTCTATGGAACATCATCAAGCCTAACAATTGTGGGGAATAAATAAGATTATATAAGTTACAAACGTGATTCTTAGCTAATTTTCTTACTTCAAATGGTGGGTAATTGAAGTAGGCAAAGCTTAACTAATTGAAGGTTCGTTTTCTTACAGTATTTGTATGAAATAGTTTAATATACCAATAAAAACAGTTGTTGAATGAGAAGTAAAGAGGGAGAGGTAAGTAGTAGAAGTTAAGTGGAGTTAAAATGTAAGGAGGAAGATGGATGAAATGCGTGATAGAAGAATAATAAGAACAGATAAAACTAATTAATTCCGTCCTAGTACAGAAAGTGTCTATTTAAAATATAAAATTAAGAGATATGCATACATTACTGTTACGAGCGTAGATATACCGGGTGATAACGAAACTAGGCCCACGTTAATATATCTTTTATTTATTTAGCGGTTTGGAACATACTAGACAAAATTTTGTAATTATACGCAATTTTGTTTATACTTAAATCGGAAATGTCTTTGTGTTTAATTTTATGTTTTTTGGAATATAAGATTCAAATTACATAACAGTTTTCGTTCCAAAATTTATTTTTTGAGGTAGAAGGCAATGAAATGAAATATGTTATAAGTGGTGCATGGTGTATATTGTCAGATTGATAATAAAATTTGTCATCTAATGACGAAATAGCCCCTAATAGGTACCATTTAAAAAACTGAAATTTTGGTAAAAAAACACCTTTTAAAAATTAAATTTTTATCTGAAGGATATTTTTATTTATTTATTTTAAATCAACTGGTAAAATTATATAAGAGATTATTAGAGCATTATTATTAAGTTCATGGCCTTCTACCTCGAAAAAAAAAATATATTAAAAAATTAAATCTCAAAACTTTTTACATATCATAGCTCGGGCCCGATTGTACCAAAATTTAACATTTAACTCTCTTACCAAGAAATTTCTATAAAATTTATTGATAATCACCTTGCATAATCATATATAGGTATGCCAATATTGATTTAAAGTTATATATGAATAATCAAGAGGTACAATTGGGTTTCATTTCTGATATTGTGTATTGAAATTAATTAATAATTATCCAAAGTGAACGAACTTTTTCTTATGCACTCATTGATGTACTTCATATTTATTTTATAGGTAAATTATAACAAACAAAAAACAAACTTACCAATCACTAAAGGCTTAAAAATTCAGGTGAGAGACTTACCTGAAATTAAAAAAAAAAAAAAATAGATAAAATACAATATTAAAAATAATTTTTTGCAAATTTTTCAATAGAATTCATGTTCGCGTTTTTTATTTTTTTCATCACAGTCGTAGAAATAATGTTATTCCTAACACATGCTGGAAATAATATTCCTCCATATTATTTAATACAAACATTATTTATTTCCCACTTCTTTTAAGTTAAGTATTACAACATTTTCCTATTATATAATTTTCACTTATTTTCATTCGTTTTAAGTTTTAATATTTAAATATTTCCACTTATAAAAGTTTTCCTATCACTAATTGTAGGTATAATTTGTTCTATTTTTATATAATTAGGTAGCAATGAATTTTTCATATCTCTAAAATTATGCTATAAATTCCCCATGTATTTCACATTTGCATTTATTCCCTACGTCCGCATGTGCGGAATTTTTTATTATGTAAACATTTAACCAGGCGCGGATACAAGGGGGTTAATAGGGTAATTACCCTCATCCGAGCAGCTCGACAAAATTCTAGAATTTACTAAATTGTAACCTTGAGATTAAAAAAAAAAAAAAAAGATAACGATGATGAAGAAAAATATAAGTTAAAATGTCATTTATTATTTCCCAAACATATAAAAACAAAATAAAAAAAATGAAGGCCATAGAAACAAAAATAACTATCACCAGATGTCTAAACTGAAGTTGACCGAGTTCAGCAAGACATTTGACAAAGTAATCAACAATAAATACACTCATAGGGGGTTATGATGGACAAATAATGTTATTTTTAACAGACACGTTATTTGTGAACAGGTTGTAATTTCTATGTGTTTATAAAATAACAGACCTGTTAAATATAACAGAGGTTGTCAATCATAACCCCCATAAACTTGCCGATATAGATAGCTTTATGCTTTTATTTAATGCATATGTTAGAAGTAAGCTTGAATATGCCTCCTTAATTTGGCAATCGGATTATAGTACTTACTCTTCAATGTTAGAAAATATCCAAAGAAAATTTCTCAAATATTTGTATTTTATAGAACAGTGGTTCTCAAACCTTTTTGGTGACGGAACCTCAGCAACATTTTACTTACCCACCCCTAAGACCAATATTTTAAAATATTCTTCTTTATATTTTATGTGTAAAAATTACAATGCATTGCAAGATAGCACCAAATATTTTGATATTTTTAATTGTTTAATAAATGTAATAAAAAAAAAGTCTATCCTAAAATTATTAAAATTGCTTTTAAATATCCACTGTATGTGTATAATCGTTAAATGTTTTGTTATTTTTTTATATTTGGTGGTCTTTTTATATTTGTTTTCTATATTTATATTTGTATACTTATATTGTGTTGAAATAATCTATAAATGCTGCATTTTTCCACTCTGTAAATGGAAAAACCGTAGAGTGGTGTATGTTAAATAAATAAATAATAAATATAATCAGAATATTGTGGTTTTAATTTGGTAATACATCGTCTTTATCTACCTATTCTAAGTCATTTCAAGTTGAATTTACAATAAATACCTGATTTGTGATTCACATAACTGCGTGAATTTATAAGTGTTGTGTTTTATTTGTTATTTTATGTAATAATGGTTTTCCTGCTTTACTTAATTGTATATAATTTTTGAGATCATGGATGTGTTCGGTGTTCTATAATACAAGGTGGAACACAAGATACCTACATTGATCATAAAATTATTTTTTTATGTTTTAATAATTTTCAAGGAGATATTAATGTGTTTTAACACAATTTTAAGACATTTTTTCATGAAAACATTTTTCGTAGGCTTCTAAAAAATTTTAATACACGTGTAACCGTCGTATCTCGCTTATTTCTAACCGAGATACGGCGGTTTGAAAATTAAATGTTTTTTTTTAACAAATTACTTTAAATACTTATTAGTCGATAACATTGCAGTACAAAAATGTTTTTAATGTACCCACATTTTTGTTATTATTATGGGTATACATTTGGATTAAACATAGAGAATACTTGAAATTTATATAATTTTTATACAGGGTGGCTATACCAGAGCCATTAATTAGCAGGATCTGCGTCAACATTTTTTAGAGAGGGTCATCTTTCTACCATATCGTTAACAGACATATGTCATTCTTCTTTCCTAAGTCACTCTTAACCAATTCAATTAAATAGGGAAGGTACCAAGTAAGACGCATCATTGAAAATATTATTTTACGGATAATTCAACCATATGACTATCCATTGCGTTGCTTTTAATTTTAGCGCCCTCTAGTAGGAAAAATATAATTTATTGTATTTGAAAGCTAATCTCCTAAAAAGAAATCTAAAGGGTTTAAATCAGGCGATCTTGAAGGCCATACTACAGGCCCGCCCCTTCCTATCCATCTATGCGGAAAATTGAAAAGGAATGTCGTCTACAAGATCGCACATTCCTGCAGAAAGTTTAGATAATCAGCGCCTGTTATAGAGTTTGGTAAAAGAACAAGACCTAGAAACCTGTCGCCTACGATACTAATCCGAATGTTTAATAAAAAAACCTGTCTATAAAATAATAACCTTTCATATATCCGAAACCGTTATGTTGCACACCCATGTTGATTAAGACTTTTTGTTTGTTTTGGCTCATACTTTACCTTTCTAAATATTTTACTCTTTTTTTAACACCCTGTCTATTGATTTAGGGTTTCAGTTAAGTAGGTAAATAAATATATGTAAAATATTTGCTGATTCTGACGGAATTCCGTGTCTACTATACATACCATTTTATTGAGTTCATAGAGGTCATTTGAATGCCACAAATCGGAAAACCGTATCTTGGACAATTTTTGATATCTTTAAGTATACAAAGTTATTGGTATCCTCCCAAAATAGACCCAAAATCCAATTCTCGCCTTACTTAAATAAAATATTTAATCCAAAAAGTTATCAAAACGCTCGAGTGACTAACATTCATTTAAGTAGAATGGTTATCAAGTGCATATTGAAATGAATAAAATAGCGGTATAGGCATTGAAATAATAATTGTAAGACTTATGACTCATATTCTGTTCACGCCAGTCAGTTCCTCAATTAGAAAACTAATTACAACACAAAATTTTAATTACTTCCACAAAGAAATGACTAATCACTGCTGTTTATTAGGTTATGTTAGACTTTCGTGTTTGTTTTTAGCGAACAAACTTCCGAATTTCTATGTTTAAAAGCTTCTTCTTAGATTTTAGTGTTTCCTTAACTTTCGCCGTTTGTTTGTGGTTGTGGAGGATCTAAACTATAGTCTATTTTTATGTATGAGAGAGTAATAAAACAGCATTTCTAATGCAAAAATTAGTACGGTCATTTTAAATATTTTTACAGAATAATCTAAATATTTCCTAAAATTGTAATAAATGTACCTGAGCTATTACAAGTTTTGAGTCTTTTAGTCTTTTATTGGTCCTCTATAAACATAAGCTGTACAGAACAATAGAAAAAGGTTTGGACAGGCCAAAAGCCCTGTGTATTAAAGATTACATAGCCGTATCTTAAGATTATTTTCAATAAGTACCTATTTGACAATTTTGTTTTATTTTAATTCCAAGAATTTCTTACAGTAATCGAATTATAAGTAGATAAATACCTTCCCAACAAATTTCACCGAAAATGCGATTATAGGTTTTCCATTTAGTAAGGAGGTCCAAGTTGTGTATTCTTGACAGTTTACTAAATGTGGTTTAGTAACAACTTGTAAGGTGTAGTGTGAATTCTAGTGTGATCATGGAAAATTTGGAAGGGCCGCGTAAACGACAAAAAATCGGTCCTTTAACAGTTAATGAAAAAACATTAATATTTAATTGTTTTAAATCATTTACAGACAAACATTTATGTAAAAGTGTTGATGACACAGTGGAATTAGTTAGTAGTATGCTTGGTGTTGGGAAATCTACGATTTACAGAGTTGTTAAAGAAGAGAAATGTGGCGAGTTTCAAACAGCACGTAAAGCTCCAAGAAAACCAAAATTTCAATTAGAAAATCTTTTGAAAGAAAGACTTCGAAGGAAAGTGCATGCGTTCTTCTTTAGAAAAGAATTTCCGACAGTAGACAAAGTTCTTGCCACGGTTCGAGATGATAAGAATTATCCTGAAATAAGTCGAAGCACACTATGGAAACTTTTAAAAGAAATAGGTTTTCTATGGAAAAAGCATTCCAGAAAGTCTATTTTAATAGAAAGAAGCGATATTGTAGTATGGAGAAGAAATTACCTAAGGACTATGAAAGTAATGAGAAACCAAAGAAGAAATATATTTTATTTAGATAAAACATGGATCAACGAGGGACATAAACCAAATAAATTTTGGCAAGATGAAACTGTTACAAGTCGAAGACAGGCTCTTTTAAATAATTTATCTACTGGTTTAAATCCACCATCAGGAAAGGGGCGCAGACTAATAATAGTACACATCGGTAGTTCAAACGGTTTTGTTAAACGTGGTTTATTGACTTTTGAATCTACTCGTACCGGACATGAATACTGATGTCTTTAAAGAGTGGTTCGAACAAATTATAGATCTTCCTCAGAACTGTATAATAGTAATGGATAATGCAAGTTATCACTCGAGACTTATAGAAAAAATGCCCATAACCAAGTGGTTAAAAAAAGATTTACAGAATTGGCTAAATTCAAAGAATATTAAGTTCCATCCCGGTTCTGTGAGAAAAGAACTGTATCATTTGTGTTCCCTTCATAAAGAGAAATTCAAAAAATAAGAAATTGATGAAATTGCAAAAAAATCGTGGGATGACGGTGGTTAGATCACCACCATATCATTGCGAAGTAAACCCGATTGAAATGATATGGGCACAGATAAAGGGAGAAGTTTCAAGAAAATTCTTTTAAAATGATTGATGTTAAACAGTTGTTTTTAGAGGCTGTAAATAATGTGAAGTCTGAAAACTGGGAAAAGGCAGTAAATCATACGATTACAGAAGAGAAAATGTGGAAGTTGGACAATATTACTGATGAAATGATCGAGCCACTCATTCTAAATATTGGTTGCGACAGTTCATCTTCTGATTTCGATTCTGATTTGTAAGTAAGAAGTAGTTTTTATATTAAAATTATTATTTATGAACGTAACGTTGTTTAAAAGTCAAAGTTTAAACCCTTAACATACCTTGTGGAAAAATAAAACATTTTAGAAAAAATTGCACTTTTTTACCTTCAGCTGTTTAGAAGTTATAAGCAGGTTAATTAGGTGAAAATATAAGTGTATACTCGAGGAATAACTTCAAAAAATATTTTAACTGTCTACTAAAAGAAGTGGTACGCCTATGGATTACAAACGCTTTATTATTTTAATACTCTCTCATACATAAAAATAGACTATAGTGGTCTCCAAACTATGAGTCGCGAAGGCCTAAAGTCTTTTATAAGGGGTCGCCACATTATTTTTACATGTAATTTTTTTGTAATTATTTTTGCCTTATCCTATAATTCTTTTTATTAAAATTTCACGTGTAGAGATTTTTAACATTTATTTATTAAATCCATATGCGAGATCATTGAATATAAGTTTTCACACAGAGTGAAATTCATGCGAAAATAAGCATTTTCGGGCGCATACCACAATCTTTAAGAAATTTTTAAGGCTTACCATTAAAGTTATTATAAAAAATAAAAACCAAACGAACGAGTAACAAAAATAAAAAATAATTCATAATCAGCATGTCGAATTACAGAGGGCGCTGGATTAGACAGGGGTCAGATTACCGAAGATTTACTGTAGTTTTTTTAATAAAAAGTATTCCTTCGTGAACTGCCATTTATTGCTTTGTAAACTTCTTTTCATATAAATAATACATACATCCACATTGTAACATTATCAAATATTTGATTAGTTCGATATCAATTATTTTATTTCGAACTGAATGATTAGTTACATAACATAGATAATAAAAATAAATAACATTATTTAATAAAGTTATATATAGTGAATAAGTAAAGATTGGAAAAAATTCGATGAATTGTTATTAGTCAAGTAAAAAATTAATGCTATAACAGGTTGAATTTGTTGTTTTAGGGGTGGCACAAAATTGATCGAAAAACATTTGGTTGAATTGCAAATTTGATCGAAAATACATTTTATCGAACGGCATTTGATCGAAAATACATTTTTTGATATATTTGATCGAAAAGACAATAGATCTAAAATGCATTAGATCGAAAGGACAATATATCGAAAATCAACATTAAAAATAGTAAAATATAAAAAATTTAAACGAAACCATGCAACCGTTAATCTAATCCCTAATACAGGTGAAACTTAACTCAGCTGCTATCAAATTAGGTACTAATGTCACATTTTTAGATAATCTCAAACGATAGATACTTCGTTTTACAAAAAAAAAAATTACGGAAAAATGAGAAAAATTAAAAAAAATCTTAACTAATTTACCTAACCTCTGCGGCCTGGAACCGTTGAATGTTGCCTCGTAAAAAAAATATACAAAAAAAACGAAAAATAAAGAACCTAACTAATTTACCTTACCTGTGCGACCCACAATTTAATTTTAACTGATTGCTCTTGCACAGGTTAGGTAATTTAGTTTATTTATATAAAAACTTAACTAACTTACCAAACTTGTGCAGTCTGGAGCTGTCGCGATTTGCCTTGCTTAAAAAATGATAAAAATAAAAAACTCAACTAATCTACCTAACCTGTGCTATTTAAATTTAACTAATTGCTTTTCACAATTTATTAGTTATTTAATTTTCTTTTTAATTGTAAAAAATTTAATTAATTTATCTAACCTGTGCGGCCTGGAGCCCTCGAGGGTTGCTTCGCAAAGAAATATACAGAAAAGAAAAAACTAAGTTACCTAACCTGTGTGGTCTGAAGCCGTAGCGGTTTGCCTCACAAAAATATATATAAAAAATGAGAAAAATAAAAAATTTACTAATTTACCTAACCTGTATTATTTAAATTTAACTGATTGCTGTTGCACAAGTTAGGTAGGTTAGTTAAGTTTTTTATTTTTTCATTTTTTGTATATTTGTTTTGCGAAGCAACCAGTGATGACTCTAGGCCGCACAGGTTAGGTAAATTAGTTGTTTTTTATTTTTTCTAACTTAACGAATATTTGGTTTTTCGATCAATTGCTTTTTCTATCTAATCTATTTTCGATCAATTTTCTTTTCGATTAATTTTCTTATCGATCATTTTTCTTTTCGCTCTATTTTCTTTTCGATCATTTTTCTTTTCGATCAATTGTTATTCGATAAAATGTTTTTTCGATCAAATGCATTCGATCAAAAGTTTTCGATCAATTTAATGCCACCCGTTTTTTAAATATGCATTTTTTGGTATATTTATATTTTTTATAGTCATAATTTTTCGAAATATAACATCATCACCAGTTTCTGATAGTACCGTTCAAAAGAGTACATTGTTTTTCTGTAATATCTGTAATAATATCGAAATAAACAGTTTTAGTATAATAATATAATACTCTCCCTAATTCACCCCCTTAGAGTGAATTTTAACCCCAAAAGCTGAGCTCGTGCGGGGAAAGGGACGGCTATTATTATTATTGGACGTGGCGCTCCGAGGCGACTTAAAGATAATTGATGGTGCCATTTGACTTACAGGTGAGGAAAACCTCACCCAACATCATCGAGACGGTAATGCATGGCGATTTTATAATCTGCATGTCATATCAACAGAAATTTAATTTCTATTAATACGGCACACATCAAATCCTATACCGAACCATGCAATTTAATTAAAAATCCACATGGTTCTGGTCTGGGATTCGAAGCCCGGCAGTCTCGGACCATAAACTTGCCTATAAATGAATATAAGCGCGTTAGACTGCTACACCACCGACTCAAAAATGTAATGATATAAATTTTGTTTAATAAATACATTTAAAAATAATAAAATCAAGCGAATTGTTGTTTCTGCAATTTGTACAAAATTTGTTGTCTATGCGAAAAAATACACTTTCTTAATAGAACCCATAATGCTCACTATTTCATTAAAAAAAAGTTCAGACCGACCACTATCACCACTAATTATTATAAAATGTTGATAACCCAGTCCAACAAAGTTAAAACAGTCGATAATGTGATAGACAATGTGTAAATGAGCCTGTCAAGGACAATGGATTCGAATTTTTAGATCTCAAAAAGTTACTGGTGCGATCCGAATTTTGACTTTTAAATTTGTAGGATATTTTCAAGGGCGATACATTTTTATAATACAGTGAGTGGCTAAATTATGGAACCAACTCAATTTTTCGATTCTTGTTATTACAGTGCAACCTCGATAATCCGAACCCACGCTAATCCGAACGCAAATCGTGATGTGAGATAGTCCGAACGCCGCCTCTGTAATTTGAACGCTGACAGGAAAAGTCCAGCAGCGCGGCCCGCGTCGCCCATATGTAGTTTGATAATGCATTTAAATGTACAAAAATCAATATACATACATAGATCTAAAGGTCTAAAAATGTGTAAGAGGTGTTTTATTGTATATTCGTTAATCCGAACAATTCGATAATCCGAACACAAGGTCTGACAATTAGGTGTTCGGATTAAAGAGGTTGCACTGTAATTGTCTATGTCTCAATTTTTATTTGAAACCGATTACGTCACCGGGTTTGGCTTGACGACGTAATCGTTTTTAAAGGTAAATATATCTCATGTGGTACCTCATTTGAATGGTATTTTGATCTTTTATCTCTGTAAAATGTGAAATGTGGGTTAACCCTAGTCACTTTGGCATCACTAGGCCTTCTAAATTGATAGGCATGAATCTTTATTTAGCAGTAAACATTTTTATTTACTTTATTTGCATACAGGGCAAGGAACAATTTAGTTTTTATTTATTTATGGTAGTATAATAAAATGTTCAAATTAAGAATGCACCTTTATTAAAAAAAGTTCCGTATTAAAGTCATTTTAAAAACATTAATTAAGTCGTATTTTAGTGAAAGTAATTTACAAACATTTAAATAATGAATTATTTCATAGAAAGCGAAGAGAAGCAAATGGAATAATGGACACAAGTTTTTACAAAACAAATTTTTAAAATACATGTTTTTACAAAACACATTTTTACAAATCAAGTTGTAATAGTATATTACATTACGAGTGTGGAAAGTGACATTTTTCACACGAGTGGGAAATATTGTCGCACGAGGCGCAAGCCGAGTGCGACTATAACACGAGTGTAGAAAATCACTTTTCACATAAGTGATGTACAATATTTTTCCTACGACCACAAAATAATGTCATCAAAAAAATGTAAAACCAAGGTTATTATTACTATAATAATTAATTAAGTATAAGGGGTTATACTTAATCCCTACTACTCACATATGGCTACCCTCACTCCAAATATAATAATTAAAATGTATTTAAAAAAATAATCAACAATAATCAAACATATCTTAGTTGTTTAAAACTATTTTAATAATAATTGTTAAAGATAAATATCTAGGATCTAATTTATAACAATTTCAATAATTTAACAATCATATCGATTTTAGTATTAATATGGATCAAAATAGAAATGATTTGTTTGACATTTTGTGACAGCTACTGCGGAAAGTAGCATATTTGTACACGGGTGGAAAGTCAATTCTTATTCATACGCGTGTGATATAGGGCACTTTCCATAGGACTATATAGTGTGATATGTGTCACTTTCTTAAGTGGTCGTAGGAAAATTATTATTATCAACATGTCAGTCAAACTGTCAGTTTTATACGTAAAGCAAAATAATACCATATACTAGATGATAATACCTGGTTTCACCTCCGCACTATGCACCTGATGTTCACTAGTTTTTAAAAAATAGAAAAACAATTAAAGTCCATAATATCCATTAAATAATGCATTAAAACTTTGACCAAATTTGGATTGTTTGTGACGAATTTATTTTGGATTTTCCAGAATATTAATTTCCTAATTATCTAAATTAGTGTGGTTTAGGACCGATCTTTTCAACTCAGTAAAGTTGCATGTAGATTTACTTTACAAATTAACAAACAATAATAGCCCTATACATATTTTAAACAGCAAGTAATTACTTTCAACTTTTCCCAGAGGTGAAAAGTCTGGCCCTTATAAAACATTAATGAAGATATACGTTTATTATTCTGTCGGTCTCTGGAATAGAGTAATAGAAACGAACCGTGATTTTATTGATCACGAAATGTACAAGTTGCATGTTGTAACACAATAGTAATATTTCTACGGGAACAAATGTTTTAAATCCTTCAAAGATATGTAGTATTGACACCGAATCAATACCGGCACAGAACCGATTAAATAGGTTGATTGACTAAAACAATATACAATGAGGGCTGTACTAAGATATTTGAAGCCCGTGGGCTACTAAAAATAATGCGCCCCCTTTTATTATAGTTTATTTGAAAATGCATAATAGCAAAGTTTTTATGGAAGAAAAAAGTTAATAGTGAAACCTCCTTATCTGAATTTTCACTAGATTTTAGTATGACCACCTCAAAAAACCTTGAATACAATACATCATAAAATGTAAATGAGCAAACCCTAAGGGATTAACCAATAATTCTACACCTGCCAATATCAAGTACCCACATTTACTTTTATAAAAAAAGTATACTAGATATTAGGTTAGGACATTAAAATTTAATAATAAATATATACTCAACCAAATTTATATGATATACTACTAAAAAGGCATTTTAGCAGAAAAAATATTTTCTCATAAAACACTCATATTTCGTTTTTAGAAATACGGGGTGATTCCATATAAATTATAAATTGACATTTTTAAAAATTTTAGTAAAAACCAAAGATTTTATTTTGGAACAAATAATGCTAAACATTTTATTTTAGAAATTTTCCATCACTGATTTATGATGTTATATTGGGGATTATCTCCTGGGTCATAAACAAGTTATACAAAAGTGTCAGAAATAAAAAGATTCAATTTATTTCAATTAGATTAAACAAAGACAATAATCATACAAAATTAAAAAAACCGATATAAACAGAAATAAACTTTATATTAAACAAAAAGTAACTAATATATTTATTTTTCTACACGGGGAAATTCCAAAAACACACATTCTATTCATAGGCGCCGAATCCTCGGGGCTAGTTTTAAACTGGGTGCGGAGCACCCATAGCACAACGTGGACAAAACGTGCCAATAAGCGAAATGAAAAAACTGTCGTGGACCAAGTTGGTATAGCGAGAGGATGCCACTATGCGGCAACAGTTTTTCATTAGTTGTCAGAGTTGTGAGCTGTGACATTGCACATTGCGATAATCCTAATACTAATGAAACATTAAAACTTTTTTCTTAGTTTAAAAAACAATTTTTCATTCGAAGTAATACAAGACATGACTTTAAATTTCTATCTCTTAATGTCAACGAATACGTAACACGATGAGTTTAATAGAACGTATGTCTCGAATTAGCACGGTAGCAAATTGGCGCCACCTCATCGACAGTACATTTTTAAATCTTAACACAAGTTTCTTGAAATAATTTTAGGGCAAAAATAAAAGAGTGTATTTTGCGTTTAAGCTTTTAAATACTATAAAAAATGGTGGAAAGTCCATAACTTGTAAACATTTGTTAAATATCACTTATTAAAATACTATGCATTAAAAATAAAAAAAATATATAGACTTTCCACAATTCTTTACCGTACTCTGAACCCATTTTTAAAACAATTTCTGAAAATATTATCGTCGTCCGGAGCTGTACTTTTTGTGATAAAAAAAGTCGGTGCCACTTGTCATTGAAAACGCGTTGAACTTGGATTTGAGGGTTTATTATTCTTGGTGTATAAAAACCTATGAGGTCAAAAAAGAACGACTAATAACGGTCTACAATTAAGACAAGAGCTCTGTACATATGCTATCGAGCAAATGCTTGAGGGGAGAAGGGAGAACATTTGGAAGTTGAGGCAGATTAAGCACCGTTAGAAAAGAACGTTCATTTAGAGTCAGAAACAGCTCTCTAGTAGTGCTTGCGAGAAACCAGATCATTTACTAACGCCCATATACACCGTACACGTTGAATCCAGATCAAGGGTTTAATCGCGTTTAGTACCATATTTAGCTATGGTACTAAACGCGATTAAACCATTGATCTGGATTAAACGTGTGCGGTGCATACGGGAGTAAAAAACGCTCGGACCAGTCAACTTTTGATTTTAGGGGGAAACATTTTTTGCCAGTTTCACCTCCTGAGCAGAAACCCTCTAGCGGGGGTGAGATTTACCCCTAAAATCTTAAATGGAACGAGGGGCCGAATAGTATTTTATTTTGACGGTATTTTTACCTACATTATAACTCCCGAGTTTTACATCCCTACTATCTAGGTAGTCCATAAAGTAGCTCACCAAAATAATTTTTACATTGTTATTAAAAAAAAGAATTTTTTGTAACAATTCTAGTTTTATTCCTGTGGACTTCAATTGTTGTTATCAAATGATATTCTTTGGTCGCCTTAAGGTTTAGTTTATTTCGTTATAGAGTCGGCATAAAAGTGGCATATCAATGATAATCGTTTACTCAATTGCTGAGAGGGTGCAAATAATTTCACTTTTTTTTTGTTTAACAATCAACATCAAAATCGTCAAGTCCATTGAAAGTATATTTTGGAGTTAATCCAAAAATTTTGGGAAATGGGGTCAGTAGCCAACAAATAAAGTGAAATGGAAAAAGCTTTACTAAATGAAGCTACAGATGTGGCGATTTTAGGGCATGTTGTTCAAGAAGCCACACTGAGTACAAGACAGTTGCCGATAACACCTGGTATTAACAGAAGTAGCATGTAGAAGATATTGAAAAAACACAAGTTTTATCACTACAAATTACATCTGGTACAAGAACTTAACGAAGACGATTTTTTGAAATTATGCAAGAAATGATTAGCAATTTCTTTTTAACGTGTTTTTCTGACGAATGCACTTTTTTCTCAAATGGTACTGTAAATCATCACAACTGTCGTTATTGATCCGATTCAAATCCCAGAATATTTCATGAAGTGCACACGCAACATCCTGAAAACTGAATGTTTGGGTTGGCATTTTTGGTAACCGTATAATTGGCCCCTTTTTTATTACCTGGAACTTTAACCGCAGAAATGTATCTGGAATTATTAGAAAACGCCATTTATCCATCATTACTAGAGTTGATTGAGAATGACGAACAGTACATAGTAAAAAACTTAACATTCCAGCAAAACAGTGCACTAACCCATTTTGCACTGACTCTTTTTCAGTATTTGGATCAAACGTTTCCAGGTCAATGGATCGGAAAAAGAGGAAGTATTGAGTGGTCCCCACGGTCTCCGGATCTAACATCGTTAGATTTTTTCATGGGGCCACTTAAAAACTAAAATTTGTGTAACCCAGCCAACATTACTGGAAAAT